>JAVTVY010008527.1:0-43807 GCA_036873755.1 Hanleya hanleyi
AGGGCTGGCGGCCATATGAACCCATGTTCTTCAAGATACTCATGGTGTTCATATGAACAGTCAAAAGCATGACTGAGATACATCATACTATAGATAACGTGACTGAGATACATCATACTATAGATAACATGACTGAGATACATCATTCAATTGAGCTACATGTAGTCCATCGACAACAAAAGTAGATGCTGTATACACAGATATTTTCAAAGCCTTTGAGTCGGTTAGTCAACATCTTCTCATGAGCTCGAGGGGCATCTGCTGAAATTTTGTTTATTTGGTCTGTCCATCAGAGAATGTTCTGTAAAGTTTTCATTCCTGTTTTCTCCCTGTAAAGTCTGGATTCCCACAAGGCTCAACTCATGGACCACTCGTATTTGCTTAATGATCTTCTAATGTACTGGTACACTGCTGTATATCAATGTATGCATACAGTTACAAACATTTTAAGGAGATGTCAACATAACAACTGTCTATTACTTGAGCAAGATTTGTTTACAGTTGCCCTATGGTTCCTCAACTGAAAGCTTGCATTAAACAAATTAAAATCTAATTGTATCACTTTGACCACAAAAAAACATGAATTGCAGGCAAGCACCTAAAAGGTGCGTGGACCCCTCAGCCTGTTTTTTTTTTGTCAAGTAGGATCAGGGCTGCATCTAGAGCCAATTTAGTTCCGGAAAACATATGGGCGCCCAAAACTCAAATGAAACAAAAAACGAAACTGTTGTTGTTCAATTTGAAAGGATTTCTGAAGGAGATACTCCTAGAAAAAGCTTCTGGAAGCCTCAATATCGATCTCATTGCACAGCTGGGTATTGAATTTCATGTTAATAAACCTCTTTTTTGTGATTGATCACAGGCTCTTTGTGCCTAAATTCACTAAAAAAATTGAACCCTCAATAATGAATTATGAAAAGGAATTGGGAGTTTGGGATCGGAACCGGCAAAAAATCCCTGGATACAGCCTTGCGGATACAGTTTGTGTGGTTTCTGTAATGTATATAATAGACTTCGTTTTCACGTGTCAGAGTGGTGTGCTGGGATTACAGCATGCAAGAAAGTGTAGCTTTATCAGTGGCAATTTACGCATTGCACAAGTGTGATAAGTTAATGGCATAGAATCACAATGATTGACACAAGCCCACCATTATCATTATTTTTTTGGGGGAGGCGCATAAGCTCCAGGTATGCAAACTGGTTCAAAATTGCACAGAGTCAGGCTAAACTGGGCTCTCCTAATCACTCGTTCAGAGTCAGGCTAAACTGGGATCTCCTAACGACTCGTTTTAAATAATTTCCACGGTACAGTCACATGTTTGGTGACAAAAATTGAAGCATTATGTTGTACCAGTTAAATGTGTGGACACAAATATTGTTCATGCAAAAGTTTTAGGATCAATCATATGATGTAGAATACAATGATTTAACAGCAAAAATGTTGTCCTTCATTTAAGGCGACGCGAAATTCAAACTAAAAGGGGTTCCATACTGCAGGGATTCCCCTGCCAGTTATTTCATATACTTCTGAAATAAAATATGTTTTGTGCAAAAGCTTTAGGATAAATCGTATGATGTGGATTAGAATGATTTAATAGCAAAATTGAAGAAAACTGTTGTCCTTCATTTAAGTCGACGCGAAATTCAAACTAACAGGGGGTCGATACTGCTGGGATTCCCCTGCCAGTTATTTCATATTATACTTCTGAAATAAAATATGGTTTGTGCAAAAGCTTTAGGATAAATCGATGTAGCAAAATTGAAGAACAATGTTGTTCTTCATTCAAGGTGACGCGAAATTCAAACCTAACAGGGGTTCCATGCTGCGAGAACCCCGCGCCAGTTATTTTCTCTTGTACTTCTGAAATAAAATAATGTCCCCAACCTGTTAGTTATTACTATAAAGGAATAAATTTTAGGTGATTCTGCATGTGTGTGTGAAAAAACAATGTACACTGGATCTCATACATATTACATAAAGCTGAGAAGCTGTGGATAGGAAAAAGTCCAATAACATTTAGTGCCCCAAGGGTGCCGAAATCCTCCCGAGGGTAGTGCTTAGGTTGAACAAGTGTAGCATGTGAACTCCCAGATAAATGAGAAATAAAAGGGGAATACATGGAAATAAATTGAATCTTGAATGGACCAGGCTTTCTTGTATCACCTACTCCTAATCAAATTTTCAGTCATATCATGATTGTGTGCCTACATTTGACAAAGTGGTCACAATGCCACCATTTTATAGTGCTGTCTCACTGAAGAACCATGCCATAGGCAGACATGATATTTTACCTAGTCACATTATCCTGACACTGGGTAAACCAGACCTTGATCTATCCTTGTAATGCTGCGTGCCAAGCAAGGAAGCAACAAGTTCCATTTTTTAAGTATTAGGTATGACTTGGTCTGGGATCGATCTCAAGCTGTATGTTGGATTGGAGAGATATGCAAGAGGTGTGAAAAATTGACGATGTCTGGTGACTAAAAAGCAATCCTGTGACACTACAGGAAAGCATCCCTCGGAACCTAACATTGAGACTCGATAATATGGTGGATTCTCGGACATAGCCTTAGTATCTCAGTCGCACTTTTATTCATTTGGAGACTACATGTATGAAGTATCCACATGGCCCCTAGCACTCGCTTAAGTGGAATTAGATATGCTAGCTCGGGAGCTGTGATGACAGATCAGCTCAAACAACTCATCTGATGTTAATGGATGAGCATCGTGGACGTCGGATTGAGTAAAGGACTCAACATGGGGTAACCTGGTAAATGCAAGAATACCTAGAGAAACTAGCCTGTTATGCCCGACGTCGTACGGCTTAAATTTCCCACCAAAACAATAAACCTACATATCTTTGTTGAAGAACATGTACAGAGGGTGGGCACTTTCAGCAGGTTTAGCTAATATGAAAATGAAAAGTGCACAGTTTACAATGATCTCTAGTATACAGTCTGCAACAGTCAAATAGCATTTCTTCAAACCACTGATATGCTCTCAGTAATCGTTTTCCATGGTTCCACAAGGACCCAACCAGATAAACATTGTGAATCGGCATGATCAGTGGTAGCACGTGATGGGTCACTGATTGAGACAGACAGGGCCAGGCTACAGTAAGTCCTCACATCAATTTAACACCCATAAACAACTTGAGAGGTATGGGCACCCAAACTCATCAAGCCCAATGTACTACATTTTTGCATCAAAATGCCACCCACCACCTCCCCAAAAACATTCATGACTATGGTCTTGTCCATGCTACTTAAAGTATTAAATGTATTCTTCAAAATGCTTTGCTGAATACAAGTACATCATCCATGTAAAATGTGCCTCACAATATTTTAATGTAAAGTTGGAAAATGGCGGGTGCATTTTTCAGTCCAAAGGGCATGTTACTCCATTTGTACAATCCATATGAATGCTATAAGGCAAACATGTTTTCGTTGTATACACCTGATGATAGGTCTCCCCTGGTAAATAACATTGAGCCAGCTCAATGCGATACATTTTATATTTCAACACAGATGGAAAGTAAATGTGATTAGCGCGATCGGATCTATAACAACTCCCTAGAATTACATGTACCTTGCATTTTGTGGATCTTTTTGAGGGCCAAGAATGTGGGTCTGAATGTCTTGAAGATGAAGATGGTAGTCATGGCAACTGAAAATACAATATGAAAAAAAGATAAAACTACAAACAAGCTTTATTATCAAATTCTGGATGACTCTGAAGAAAATTCTCTCTCCTCTTATCCTATATTTTTTTCACAATGGTAGAAAACGGACAGAAGCAAGAATTGCCTTCAAACGTACGAATCATTCAAGAGTTTCATCTATGATCCTCTCTTCAACAGCTTCATGACAATATCTGAAAATGGGTGAGGGGGTTGAACAGCTTTTTCACATAGGGGGGATAATGGTCTCCATCATGATAATATCATGACTTTCTTGGGTTGAATACCATCCAATGAAGGTGCCATTTATATTCTCTTGATAAAGCCCCATGATTGGCCATATGTGGAACTATTCTAGGCTCTCATTTGCAAAGTCCGGTAATGAGTGAGTGAGTAATTCCATCCTAACCCTTTCGTCGGCAAAATGAGGAGAACTGTTGACATTAGAACCTTGATGACTTGAGCTGTGCCCATCTTAATATAGGCAGGATTTTAACTGTGGGGGGGGGGGGGCAAGAGTTCAGTGCGCGTCGGAGTCCTTATGCCTACCCTACTTCATAGGTCCTGCGACATTAGTCACACTGCCATGTACATTATGATGCCATCACTGGACCATTTTGTGGAACATATCTGAATCACTTTTCTCCCTGTGAAAAATGTGTACATATCCAACAAGAGTGAAGCCTTACCTGAGAGATGAAATGATTTACCTGAGAGAGTAAGCTACAATAGAGCTGGGCTCCTGGTCATATACAACCACAGGTACACTGTCACACTGAGGTAATGTGTGGTGCTCGTTGGAGGGACTGTGAAGGGTAAAACAGTGTATTATAACATGCCCCAGTACATATCAATGGAAACCCGTGAGCATACAAAATATTGTCAACAATATTGATCCACAGAACTGCTCTCCAATGCTGCAGTTCACAGGCTACGTCTGAGAATCCACCATACTCTCGGGTGTGAATGTGAGGTGCAGAGGGAAGCTTACTTGTAGAGTCATATGGTTGCTTTTTGGTCACCAGATGTCAATTTTTCCCACCTCTTGCATATCGCTCCAATTTACAGCATCTTTGTGATGTAGGAACCAACTTTCACATTCTGTCCATATTTTGCCAGCACACACTAAACATGGATTCCACTCCAGTAATATCTATACAGGCATTTTATATGTTCGTAGGTTCTAAGTGTGACCGAGACTCATACTCTGGAAAATGACTTGGAAATTTACTTGGGTACAGAATAATGGCTAGGGGCTGTATGAACCCATGTACTTCAAGATCCTCATGATGCTCATATGAACAGTCACAATCAAAGCGTGACTGAGATAAATCAATCTCAAGATGATGACTTTAAAACAATTATTATGGATTAAGAATACTGATCAGCGATATGGATTTTATATTTTTGGAACATCATGATGTCTTGTCGGCATCATTGAGAACTGTTGACCGCTTCTCTCTTGCAGGAAACTAGCCTATGTTTATGTATACTATGATTGTCTTTTTGAATTTGGTGCTAATACTGTTATATGGAATATGGAATAGGTCTTTGGATTATGGAAGCGGATATTCTTTAATGGACGACGGCTGAATTATGAATGACGGACCAGACGCTTGTAATAGTGAGGAGTATTTTATGTGAAGAACATCATCATGTCTTGCTGATATCATTGAGAGACCACTTCTCTCTTGCAGGAAACTACGACCTTGTGTTCTTACCATTCTCATTTTATACATATTTGGAATTGATGCTTACTGTTAAGTAGGCTACCATCTGCAAATTGTCCGGTAGTCAGTGAGTGAGTGAGTCCATCCGAATCTTTTCGTCGGCATAATAAGGAGAACCGTTGACATTAGAACCTTGATTTTTGGCATGAACGTGCATTAGGGGACTGTTACCAGCAAGTTCTGAGCTGACCGAATTCTGATGAAAATTTGATTTATAATTATTTTTTATTATTTATTGATCGCTCAGAGTGTGCAGTCATGCCCGTCGGGAACCCTTGGTTGTATGTTTCATTGTGACTTTTGAAGGTTCCCTGATACCAGGGAGCCTGGCCCATTCGAGATTCAGACCGTCTGAGAATGGTTGTCGTTGAACATGTTGGATGGAATCCCCCAATTCCCATATATTCTGGGAGCTTACGTGATGCTACACTTATTCAACCTATGCACTACCCCCGGGAGGATTTCCCCACCCCTTGAGCAGACCTACTTAGGTGACCTATAAACCTCGAAATTGTCTTAGGTCAAGTGTGCACTTAAATCATATCAAACCCTACTTCTAAGGTCCTGTGACGTTAATCACACTGCCATGTATGAAATTGGTCTTTCCATTATTGGCACAAATATTATTTTATGGATGATGGCTTAATATTGAACTTCGGATCAGATGCTTGCTAATAACAGGACTAGCATACCTGATCTAGTTCTGTGTAAAAATAGGATGCAGAAATATTCACACCTGGCGACCATGTAAAAAGTGGGTCAACGGCGTCAAATCTGTTTCTGGGTGTGAAAAGGAATAGGACCCTACCCATCGGGTTTCCGGGTGTGAAAAGGAATAGGACCCCACCTGTGGAGTTCCTGGGTGTGAAAAGTAATAGGACCCTACCTGTGGAGTTCCTGGGTGTGAAAAGGAATAGGACCCTACCTGTGGGTTCTCGGGTGTGAAAAGGAATAGCAACCAAACGTCGTGATATATACTGAAATATAGTTGAAAGCAATGTTAAATCACCTTCACTCACTCACTATCCTTCAATAAAATATTTTGTTCACATCTTCGGATGGGCAGACAGGAATATCTGGGTCAAATTTGTTAAGTGGTAATACTCCTGTGTTACATAACTTTGAATGACAGTTTACTTACAAAGGCATGGCAACAGGAATGAATCCAGGTCCAGACAGGAAGTTGGAGATTATGTTTTTCACAGTTCCACCTCTTTTCTCCACCTTGGCACTGCCATCTGTCTCATCTGTAAATACCCAAAGGGGGCGATGTTAATTCACGAAAGACAGAGAATAGAACACTGCCAAAAGTACCCTACTTATTTAAGATAATGCCATAATATTTTTTTTGAAATAAGATAATTTTACTCAAAATAAGTTTAATTTTAAGAAAATTTTAAGATTTTTTTCCTTGTTTAAGTAAAATATACTTACCCCACTCCAAATGTTACTTAAACAAGAAAAAAAAAATCTTGAAATTTAAGAATTTTTCTTAAAACAAGATGGGGTAAGTATATTTTACTCAAACAAGAAAAACATTCTTAAAATTGAACTTATTTTGAGTAAAATTATCTTATTTCAAGAAAATTTTAGGGTATATTCTTACATAAGTAGGATATTTTTGGCAGTGAACATAATGTTTTGACAACATTAAATACCGTACTGTATTGACAGAACTAAACAAAATATCTGCGTCAAGTTGTCCCCCACCACAGATTTGCCTGGCCGGTTCCCAAAAAGAGTGAGTAGGATTTACCATCGTTTTCAACATTTTTCCAGTCATATCAGGAGGGTGCCTACATGTGCCAGAACATGAGAGTGTCCACAGTTCCTATTATTCTGGACACTGATCAGCCCAGTCAGTACAGCACCCGGTCACCCATCCAAGTATTGACCGAGTTCAATGCTGCTTAACCCTCGGTGATCTGACGAGAACCGGTGTGCCCAATGTGATATGCCGTAGGGACTGGATTAACAGCTGGGAAGGCAGGATGGATTAACAAGCAGAGTGTTGATTAGAAAACAAAAATATAATCACTCACCAGATGTTTTTGAATCCTTCTTTATATTCACTGGTTGAGCTTGTCTGAGTTGACCTTTGACCTCAGCCTCCAGGTCTATCTTGGCCTGTGACCCACTGCTTGCCAGGAAAGCAGCCTCGGTTTCAACCTTGCTGGTGCATTCAGGGATGCTTGGGTCGAACTGAGGCACTATCTCACCGGACAAGTCAACAGACGAATCTGAAAGTTTGGGATCTAAAACAAGAAATCAAATGATTGGTTGTATAACCTGTCTGAACTAACAATGTTTGTTGCATGAATAGTTTGGCTGTCTCGACATGGTTATCTGTTTTAGACAACATCAGGCACGTCAGAACCAGAGTAGTTGTCAATATATAGAGGTTCATCAGCTAATTCAGGGGCCAAACCAGGTTTAATCTACACATCTATATTTAAAAGTATGTAATACACAAATATTACAAGTAGTTTGAGCTAAATAGGGTGCTTTTACATATATGGAATGGGATACCGGTATACTTATATAATGTATATACTCAATGAAGATTTCTTTCAATGGCATCACTCTTTATCTTATTGTATTTGATCCACAAATATACAAGCTGATTTAGCAGAAGATAGCAAATAGCTTGATTTTTACATGTGCATGTAAATTATGTTTTAGGAAATGCATGTCCAATACGGCAAATGAATTACAATCTGAAAAGTAAATGGATATTAATTTCAGAACTGCAGTTTTGAGTTTTGGAAGTTCAAAATTTCTGTTACAATGTTTTGGGAAATGCTTGTTCAGTAAGGCAAATCAATTATTAATTTCGGAACTGCAGTATAGGTTTTGCAAATTCAAAATTAATATTGCAAATTTTTAATTCAATTGAGAAATTCAATTTAATTTAATGTTTATATGCATTAAAATTTGAATCTAAAGGTAACATCATTAACGTTAAGAACTGAAGAGTCAATTACTCTGAAGTTGTTATCTAAAACCAAACAGTGATGAGAGGTCCTTTAACAATTTTTCAATTTTCCTAACCAGAGCTGAACAGTTCTCCACAACCAGAGCTTAACATAAAATCTCAACCAGAGCTCAACAGAAATACTTCCTCAGAACATAACCCTGTTAACAGCTTTCTTCAACCACAGCTGAATCTATTTCCTAAAACCAAGAGGAGCTCAACATGCCGAGTCCGAGACTGATGCCATTAACCCATCTTACTTCATATAGCATAATTCGGAAAGGATTTAATCTCCATTGTTCCACACGAGGCGCCTTGGTGCAGGAAACTTTCGGTAAGTATCAAAGGTCCTCACAATTATTTCTAAGTAATTTAAGAATATTAATTGTATGATGTAAACAGGAGTTATAAGTTCATATGTACAAATTAGATACAGATGCTCCCATTTATAGAACAGCTTTTCAAACAAACATTCTGGAATAATCTCTCAAATTACTTTACCGTGGAAGCAAATTTTCATACCCCAGACCGTAAAGTGCGCCAGTGAGTAAGGGGAGATCATACCCTTTCCGGATAGGACTATAGATATATATGGCTAGCTAATTACAAAAATGTCATTATTAATGCAAGCCATGGCAGAATTACAAACTGTACATATGAATAGTATGTAAGAGCCTTTAGTTAGGTCATGCAGATGTAAAGGTAAAGTTATTGAGAGGTCAAAGGCCTAACAGCAAGTTCAGGGAGAGTTCACAGTGGGACTGTGACATTATGAAGGTCATAGTGAGGTTATGGCGAGCATACTGTGACATCATGAATAAGGCCAAATTGGTGGGGTCATGGTGTGGTGAGGTTAAAATGACACCATGAACAGTGAGTGAATAAGATTTAACATCGCTTTCACTGTGTGGTCATGAAAATGCTGAATGTGTTTTAATGGGGTCATGAGGTCACTGTCTGATCATGGTGAGATTACGCATTGAGAGATCATGGTGAAATCTTGAGCACTTTTGACAGGGGGGGGGGGCCAGGGGTGTGAGTAAGTGTATATGATTTAATGTCCCTTTCTACAAAATTTCAGTCATATCAAGACATTTGGGTCCTATTCCTTCTCACACCTCATGGCTCATCGGTGCCCCAGTTAGTCACCTCTTTCGACAAGCGATTCAATTCTGGGGGACTGTGACCTTGACATTTGACAAATTGATGTATGTCTCCTCTTCGCCATGCGAGTAAGGTATCTGATACCATTCCATACCTTGAAACTAGAGATATCGCATGGATGAATGGACAGAACGCAACATCGCATTACATGACCTCGTCTTCGACAGGCATATGAAAATGTGACTTAATGATTTCCTGCTTTTGGGGTCACAGTGACCTTGGCCTTTAACCTTGACCTAAACTTTGGTGCATGACACATCATCTTCCGTCAATGTATCAATGGACACAAAAAAATCACGATTTTTATGAATTTCATGATTTTGGGGGTCACCATGACCGTGATATTCGGCCTTGACCTACATTTTGGTACGTGACACATCATGTCCCCGTAATGTATCTACGGACACAAAAAAAAAGTACTTTTCAAAGATTTCTTGATTCTGGAGTCACAGTGACCTTGACCTAAATTTTGGTACATGACAAACCATCTCCCCGTAATTTCTCAATGGACACAAAAAATCAAGATTTTTAACAATTTCACGATTTTGGGGTCACAGTGACCTTGACATTTGACCTTGACCTACATTTTAATATGTGACACATTGAGTCCCCCTAATATATCTACTGACACAAAAAAATGTTATTTTTAATAATTTCCTGATTTTTGGGTCACAATGACCTTTGACCTTCGACCTTGACCTATATTTTGATATGCAACACTTCATTTCCCCCTAATGAATCCACTCACAAAAAATTAGAAATTTATGATTTCCTGATTTTTCATTCACACTGACCTTTGACCTCTGACCTCGACCTACATTTGGCATGCAACACATCGTTTCCCCCTAGGGCATCCACTCGCCAAAAATTAGAACTGTAGATGGAAAACTATCAATGATCAATGATTTCCTGATTTTTAGGCAACAGTGACCTTTGACCTCGACCTGAATTTTGGTACGCGACACATCGTCGCCACCTGATGTATCCATTCACAAAAAATTGCAACTGTGGATAGAAAACATCCAGAGATATAGACCGGACACGAACACTTCACTGATTTCCTGTTTTTCAGGCCAGTGACTTTTGACCTCTGACCGCGACCTTCATTTTTGTACGCGACACATCGTCTCTCCGTAGGGTATCCACTCACCAAAAATTGGAACTGTAAATAGAAAACTGTTCCAGATATAGACCGGACACGGGGGACGGACGGACAGATGGACGGAAACCGCCATCACATAATACGTCCGCCTTTTTGGCGGGCGTATAAAAAGTATTTTGATATCGGTCAATATATGGTTTTGTGGACCCGAGAAAACAATATTCAGTGAATATTGTTTTCTCAGGTCCACAAAATCACATATTGACCTCATCAAAAGACCGTAATTGTATAATATTCACAAGGATGATTAAGTGAGTGAATAGAATTTAACATCGCTTTCAACAATATTTCAGCTATATCGCGTCGAAAAACAACTAAGCACCACCCAGCCAAGTTGCATTCCTGCTATTTCAAAGAAGAAATCTTCAAAGCAGCATGGAACCGGACACCCTTCATCCACCCTATGTCCAAGTTCAATATACAAATGTACATTAATAGTAATCTGTTTGTTTCTAATAATCCATTCACAGATATCCTGCAAACAGTGGCGGGTAATAGGCTTTGTGCCTTTGCTGGTATATTAACCGCTGTAGATGCATGATCATCTGCGTTGGCTTCTTAACCCAGACATAATCCAATTATTCCTGCAAAAAACTCGGCCTCAACATATCTGCTAATTGTGATTGGTTCATATCCTATGGACAGGGTTCACTGACTAGCGTGCTTTGTGGCAATTGGACAGTGTGACAGGGTAGTCAAGCTGGTGTGGCATAAAAGCCATACAATTTTAATCCAGGTGAAACTGATCTTCCAGGTATCTGGCCTACTGGCTGCATAGTGTATACTACAATGAAGGCACACAGCATATGGATATGATCTGCAATGCAGGGTAGTTCAGAGATATTCGTGGGCATCTTCGCAGTATTTTTGCTGACAATGCATCATTCAGTTTGGTGATATTATTATAGGACAGATTTCCCTTCGACCAAATACATATACTGGTCAGAATGGGACATTGAAAGTTGTGCAAAAAGGATTTTGTGCAAGAGATGAGCATGGGATTTACAACAATCGGGCAACTATACATGAGTGATGAACATTACATAATATTACAATATGATATGTGACAGTTCTGTGATGTTAAATCGAGCCATGTAAACTTTAATACTCATGCTATGCCAAAAATGTTAGGGATGTTCCATTTAAAAAGGTATTGAAGGGGAGGAAGGCACTCAATATATTATTCTATGGGTCATGGGAGGAAATTCCCTTCAATCCATGTTACAACATTGGGAAGGCCAATAAAATTTCTATGGGTGGTGGGGTATAATTCAAAGCTGACTTCCACCCCTCCCATATCTTTTTAAATGGAACAGCCCTTAGATTGACTAAATTTAAACCATATCTCTTCACATGCAGAGAATTGTTGTTTTCTTGAACACTGACCAAATATATCCATCATCTTCTGGCAGATAATGCAATTTGCATGAAACGAGCTGCTTGAGTTATTATATGCAAACTGAAGCTAGAAATTAATTTTATTTAGCCCAGCAATTTTTTGCAGTACTTCTATCATGGCTACACAGCAAATAGGGTTTGGCTTATTGGGAAAAAATGGATTCCATAAGTGGTCACTGAAGAACAAATTGAAATTTTATGGTCAGTTGATATAAAACTACAAATAGAACCCTCCTACAGAGTATAACAGGGAAAAGAGGATATCAAATTTTGTGAGAAGAGGAAATTGTTAGAAGACATTTACACCACCCCTCACCTCAGAGTAAACGATGCCACAATTAATATAGATCACTA
Organism: Hanleya hanleyi; assembly: GCA_036873755.1. NCBI lineage: Eukaryota > Metazoa > Mollusca > Polyplacophora > Lepidopleurida > Hanleyidae > Hanleya > Hanleya hanleyi. The sequence continues at coordinate 12,463 of JAVTVY010008527.1, forward strand.
TCTATGAGGTAAAAGACCTCAGAGGTGCTAGACAGCAGGCATGGATATGGGATATGGCATGATGTGGCTAGTAAATAGGAGAGATATGAATCCAGTACCAATATCATCCTCCTTAGGCAGGTGACAGACAACAAATGAAGAGGTGTCATGGATTCTGTCCCAGATCCCTGCAGAAATCCCCGGGGTAACCCCATACGTGTAGCTCTCTAGAGAGGAGGTAGATAGATTCTGGTAATCTGTAACCACAGGTAGACAAGAGGGGTTCAGAAAGGGGATTCGTGCAGGGTCAGAAACCACTGCTAAAAATACAGTCTGATTCTACATAAGCCGCTTGAGCTCTAACTTCATATATGCTCCTTGAGACGACTAAAATTCCATGACATTACTTATATCAATCCCCACTCGCCAACCTCCACACAATGGCGAACATTTGCGCAACACTTGCGAGGAGACTCCAGCAATCTGAGACATTATTTACTCCCCTATTTATTGTCAAAAAGTGCACACTAACAGTTATTATAATTATGTCCATATTTTGAAGATGATCCACGGGTTACACCGACTCAACATTTCAACTGTTTCTTCAAATTTTGTAAGACTAACTGTATGTGGGTAACTGACCTAGACTGTCTGTAATGTCTTTCCTTTTCAGCTGAGGTGTGTCGAATTCACCAGAACTGACCGTCGACCCTAGGGAATGAAATATATTACATCAGGAAATATCACAAGTGACTTGCATGCCTTCTTGAACTGAAAGACTTATTGCTGGAAATGACTAAGATCAGACAAGTAAACTAGCTGAGGTCTATAAATATATCCTGGAAAAAACTGGCTTGTTGGCTTATCTGTAACATATAACACTTCAACTCAGAGCTTTAATTTGGTGCAGCTTTTAACTGCTAACTCACAGATGAGTAGATCATCCTGATTGGCCATTTGTGATGGGGAAGCCGACACTGATCCTGATCCGATTTGGGACAGATCCCGCTTTTGAGTCTCCCCAGGGGGAGTTCCATTTTCACCTATCTCAAACTTTGCTGGCAAGCTGTCCGTCGACTATTGGAGAAAATGAAGCATGTGAGTTTGAACTATTATTGCTCAGACTCAAGTCTGTATAACCATAGCCTCTTCATTTTCAAAATGAAAAAGTTTAGACATAATTTATGTAAGTAGTAGATGAGGAAATTAAGACCGAAGTACTATGACAGTACAACATTTTCATTTCAAGATCTCTTGTAAGTACGATTTCGAGAAAACCATTATAGATGAGAAAAAGAATGAAAATGGTTTTATTTTCTTCACTGTACATTTGTTCGATATTTCCTCACTAGCACAAGAAAAGTAGGACAAAATGTTTGACTAAAATATTATTAAATCAATCTTTTAAACTTACACATAATGTCAATTAATGAAATGTTCAATACATTAATCTACTTTTGCTTCTACTTGCAAAGTGACAATATATAACTTACACAGTCTACAAACTCTTTCTCTTTCTTCAGCATCAAATTAGCTTGTGATTTGCTCTTCTCCAGTTTTCTTTGCTGCTGGATAAATTCCTGAATTCTAAAATTACAAATAAAATCAGCATACACATTAACCCTTTCGTACTTATACCGGCCAAAACCGGCCGACACCGTATATACCCATAACGGCCGAAACCGGCTGCAATTGAGCACCACGTAAAAAAATCGCCGCACAGTAAAATGTTCGTCAAGTGAGAGGTCGTCGGTAGTCCACATCATTGGACAAGGAAATAGTCGACAATGTACATTCAAATTTTATTGTAAATCATGCAATAAACGTATAACAAGTTTATTTTATTGAAGACGTACCTTCGTTGTTGTGAAAATCGGCGAAGAATTTGCCGTTTTTTTGACCATTTTCAACACAATCGAAATCCCATTTCCCGCGGTAGAATGCTGGACATATTGGTCTCATTTTAAAGGTCATTTCCGGCTCTTTCGACCTATGATCAGTGATTCAACAAATAACCAACAATAACGAAGGATTTGATTGGATAGAGATGTCATCATTCTTCGATACCGTGACCAAATTGACCTCGACCGGGCTCTGTTAGTATCGCGAAGCTGATTAGTTGAGAATGCGGTCATCGTGTTAGACAATGGCAGCGATTGGCCGGACGTCTGTCTGTTTGTCAGTGTTCAGTGCGTCAGACTGAAAATGGCTCAGTTTGAAAGTTTAGCGAGCCGACTGTTGGGTTTACAATAGAAATAAAGCGTTCCTCGGATTTATATGTCGGATTAAAACCCACAGGAATGATGTACTGGTATTTTAGCACGATCGTCCGGTTGAAAAAGGCGATCGTGATGAGATTTTTTTTATGGAAACTCTCATTTGGCTGGGACATAGACGCACGGTAAAATGCTGAAATCAATTTTTTTTGTGTGTTTATTTTTTCTCTCTCGCCTGGTCTGATTCTATTTTAATCACAAATGGGCAGATATTTTGAAAGACAAATTAATTAAAGTATGGGCTTTCTGAAAATATATATATTTAGCGGGGTTTCAATCAAGCTACATGCAAATATCTTGCTTCAAAAAAAGAGGGGCCATAACAAAATCTCCCCGCATGCATTTATCCGAACATACAAGGCTGACAAACGAGATTATCAGCAAGTAGCAAAGCGTTAATGGAAAAATCAATGAGCACCTTCACAATTCATGTATGCACTACCAGTAAGCTGTCTCCCTTAGAGGGACTGAATTGTATTCTGTGAAGTAATAACTGATCTCCCCTGATGTTACCAAATTATCTCCCCTGATGTTATCAAATTATCTCCCCTGACATCAAATTATCTCCCCTGATGCTGCAGACACAATACACATTTATGTTCAATAAATTTTCCACAAACTCCTCTCTGTATGAAGACAATGAACTAACTTGGTGTTCCAGATGAGCACAGCCTCAGTCAGCAGCGTTTTCAGACGTGTGATATCATCCATTATCTCATACATCAGAGGAGTCTTCTCAACTGGGGGAGAAAAGAGCATTCAAAGATATAACTGGCGGAGAAAAAAACGTGTTCACAGATACAACTGGCAAAGAAAAAAGGCATTCACATATATAACTGAGGAGAAAAGGGCATTCACAGATCTAACTGGTGGAGAAATTAAAGAGCATTCTCAGATATAAACTGAGGGAGAAAAGGGCATTCACAGATATAACTGGTCGAGAAGAGCATTCGCAGAAATAACCGGTTGGGGGGGTAAAGGGTGTTCACAGATATAACTGACAGAGAAAAGAGTGCTCACAGATATAACTGGGGGAAAAAAAAGCACGTTCACAGATATAACTGGGGGAGAAAAGAGAATTAACAGATATAACTGTGGGAGTAAAACGAATTAATGTAACTGCAGGAGTAAAGGGCATTAATGTAACTGGGGAAGAAAATGGCATGCACAGATAGAACTAGGGGAGAAAAGGGTGTTCACAGATATAACTGTGGGAGAAAAGAGCGCTCACAGATATAACCAGGAGAAACATGAATTGCAGGCAAGCACGTGGACCCCTCAGCCTGTTTTTATTAGTCAAGTAGGATCAGGGCTGCATCTAGAACCAATTTAGTTCCGGAAAACGTATGGGCGCCCAAAACTCAAATGAAACAAAAAACGAAAGTGTTGTTGTTGTTCAATTTGAAAGGATTTCTGAAGAAAATACTCCTAGAAAAAGCTTCTGAGAGCCTCAATATCGATCCGATTTCATAGCTGGGTATTGAATTTCATGTTAATAAACCTCTGTTTTGTGATTGATCACAGGCTCTTTGCGCCGAAATTCACTAAAAAAAATTGGACCCTCAATAATGAATTACGAAAAGGAACTGGGAGTTTGGGATTGGAACCTGCAAAAAATTCATGGATACAGCCTTGCAGATACAGTTTCTGTGATTTCTGTATCGTATACAAGAAAACCTATTGATGCAGATGCATCAATGCCGGCGGAAACATTTGTAGCTTATAATCTGCGTATTACAAGCCGATTACGTGTGCATCTGGTGAATACAGGTCACGATGCACCATTAATATGGTTAAAACAACGTCGATTTGTTTGTTTTCATTAAAGGTTTGACTAATGTTGTTCGCGCAAGGACCCATCTGGAAAGTGTGGGGTTAGCCGGAAGTTAAGTGCTTGCTGGCAAAATGTGCACATGAACCGCATGTCCAACTAGGACTTTGAAAGTAATGTTTTCTGGTTGACGTATTAAGTCACTTCATATAGCCTGATGTAAGAGTTCGCGCTGTGGCATTATATGGGACCCATCATCAAGCCACTATTTCTTTATTGATGTGTGTTATTGTAAATTAAGCCTAGATCGACTTTCTCTACACATCAATCCGATCCGCGTGTTTTACTGTTTCAAGTTTTTAGTAACTCGCAGTTCAATCTCAAACATTTTGCTGCAGACGTACAGGTGAATAACTTGATCATGTATGGTCATCGTATCGGTCTCTCAGCCATAATAAAATAGCACTAAAGGAAATTTATTCGATGAATTCATTATAACAGAATTAATGTGTTAACCAGGAACGGGCGATACAATCCTGTCGTTTTACGACGTGAAACTAGTTGGATCACTCCACTGCACGTCTGTGAAGTATGGCTCGACAAAACACCTGTTACTTGTCCAATATCAAGATGGCCGCTCCCATGTTTACTGGATTCAGATATCCGGCGGCGCTGCGCCGCCGGAAATAATAGACTTTGTTTTCACGTGAGTGGTGTGCTGGGATTACAGCCTGCAAGAAAGTGTAGCTTTATCAGTGGCAATTTATGAATTGCACAAGTGTGATAACAAGTAAATGGCATAGAAACACAATGATTGACACAAACCCACCATTATCATTAGGGGGGGGGGGCCCACGCTCCAGGTATGCAAACTGGTTCAAAATTACCCAGTCAGGCTAAAAATGGGCTCTCCTAATCAATTGTTTTAAATAATTTCCAAGGTACAGTAACATGCAAAAGTTTTAGGATAAATCATATGATGTAGAATAGAATGATTTAACAGCAAAATTGACAATGTTGTCCTTCATTTAAGGCGACGCGAAATTCAAACTAACAGGGGTTCGATACTGCAGGGATTCCCTTGCCAGTTGTTTTATATTATACTTCTGAAATAAAATATGGTTTGTGCAAAAGCTTTGGATAAATCGATGTGGCAAAATTGAGGAAAAATCTTGTCCTTCATTTAAGGCGACGCGAAATTCAAACCTAACAAAGGTTCGATACTGAGGGAACCCCCCGCCGGTTATTTCCTCTTTTACTTCTGAAATAAAATAATGTCACCAACTTATTACTATAAAGGAATAAATTTTAGGTGATTCTGCATGTGTGTGAAAAAACAATGTACACTGCATCTCATACATATCACATGAAGCTGAGAAGCTGTAGATAGGAAAAAGTCCAACAACATTTAATGTCCCAGGGGTGGAAAAATCCTCCCGAGGGTAGTGCATAGGTTGAACAAGTGTAGCATGCATGTAAGCTCCCAGATAAATGAGAATTGGGGGGTCCATCCAATGATATTCTTGAATCTTGAATGGACCAGGCTTTCTTGTATCAGGGAACCTTCAAAAGTCACAATGAAACATGCAACCAAGGGTTCCCGATGGGCATAGATAACAGTGCAAAAGCTAAGCCATCAATAAATAATAAATAAAAAATAATTAAAAATCATGAAATCATCATAGCCATCTGAAAATCTAATCATTTCATCAGTCAACATTCAGGAAGCTCTCACCAAAGTTTGGTCAGGCCCAACTTGATAGATCTGCAGATATTCAGCGGACAAGAACATGTTGATGGGCATAGATAACAGTGCAAAAGCTGAACCATCGATAAATAATAAAAAAAATTAATTAAAAATCATGAAATCATCATAGCCATTTGAAAATCTAATCATTTCATCAGTCAACATTCAGGAAGCTCTCACCAAAGTTTGGTCAGGCCCGACTTCATAGATCTGCAGATATTCAGCGGACAAGAACATGTTGACGTACGGACGGACGGACGTACGTACATGGCAACGACAAGACCCCACAGCCCTATGGGCTGAGGGGTAAAAAGGGTGCTCACAGATATAACTCTTGAGAAAAGAGCACTCACAGCTATAACCACACAGTAAAAAATGATTTCTTATGTCAGAAATTTTTTCTTGAATTTTTCTCATCTGAGAGTAATAATCTTGAAATTTCTTAAATTTTCTTGCCTCTCCAACTACAATTTCTTAAAACTTGTCCCCACTCAAGAATTTTTTTCTTAAAATTTCTTGGAATAAGAATTTTTTTCTTTATCAAGAAAAATATTCTGATTATTTCCATGAAAGTAAGAATTATTTTCTTAAACTAGTATATTTGCATATATGAAATTTATTAGAATAAGAATTTTTTTCTTTATCAAGAAAAATATTCTGATTATTTCAAAGAAAGTGAGAAATATTTTCTTAAACTAGTATATTTGCATATATGAAATTTATTAGAATAAGAATTTTTTTCTTTATCAAGAAAAATATTCTGATTATTTCAAAGAAAGTGAGAAATATTTTCTTAAACTAGTATATTTGCATATATGAAACTTATTGGAATAAGAATTTATTTCTTTATCAAGAAAAATATTCTGATTATTCCAATGACCATGATGAGAATAAGAAATATTTTCTTACACTAGTATTTTGCATATAAAATGAGGATAACTAGTACAAGAAAAACACTCCCATCCAAGAAATGGAGAAACAATACATTTCACAACACAACATGATTGTGCATATAAATCATTTGAAAACTTCAGATATCATAAATTTGTTTATTTATTTGAAAATAATTAGTTCAGGGTAGCAATTCAAGAATTTAAACATTATCAGTGATATATCACTATATATTTCTGGTATTTCTTGTACTATGTGTCTATCATTCGCCAAGGAGTCTGTTATGATTAACTTATCATGCACTTTATTCATTCAATCTGCTTTCAACTAAATCTGTAAAGTCAAAATTGCTGCATATTTAAAGAGAAGCATTAATGGCCATGTCGTATACACGTGGAAACTCGGGTATTTTACAAAGCACATGTACCATACCCTCTGCTTTATTTTGAAAAACAAATTACAGTTTGGAGTGCACATGTTCTTTATAAATTTCTTTTAAATACCGCAGATGATTCAATTTACCAGTATTACCATCAATTTGTGATGGTATTATGTTCTTAGTACATCAGTTTCGCAATGGGTTAAATAAAGGTCTGACATTTTATTGACCATTTCAGGAAGTCTCCCCAATTAAAAATGTTTATGTCTAACTACAAGTCTGATGTTTGCCAGAGCGATGCTGGCAGCCATAGATATAGAAAATACAGTACTTTTTTTTGTAAAATTAAATTTGAGACCTACACAGCTTCAAAAAATATATTGTTTGCAAATTCATTTAGATTTAAATATTGGCAAATGATTTGGGGCAAGAACGTTTTTAAAAATGATCTATCGAATATAAATGATTTATAAATGATGCCAAGAATACCATGTGATTTATCTGCTACAACTCATTTTAAACGCTATTCCATTTACCGTCTAATGCCCGACATCATTTGCCAATACAAGCTAAATTATTAATTGCAAACGTTTGAGTTGCGCAGCTTAGTAGTAAGTCGCCTTATCACAATGACTGCTATTTAAAAAAAAAACAAACGCACATCACTCAAAATCAGATCTTCAACGTACATCGAGTTGCCTCCCTTGTGCTATTTAAAGCACCATGTGTTCGAGTATCCCGGATGTAAGCCCCCAGAGCGACCTGCCGAGCAGACGACATCATGGGTTCGTCAGAAGATGCAAAACTACATCCAAAATCTGTCGCCGATCTCAATCTGTCATTTCTGTCTAATTTGTTGTGAGTTGCACTTTTTATCGCGCTCGTAAATTAGTGCAAAATTGTACTTGAAAATCGTCTGATGACACTTGTTTCCCCGACTATGCTGTAAGTATAACGTTGTGTTGTTGTTGTAAACGAAGATTTTGTGAGTTGTCGAGTGATTGACGGTGCGGACAAGTGAATAAAAGTTACGTTTTTGGACAAATTCTAATTGTATCATCAAATGTTACAAACCACGGAGTCTCAGATCAATTGAACCCCGAAGCTGAAATATGCTTGAGAGAGCAACATTTTTTCTCCCGCCCGATTGAAGCACGTGGAAATCGCCATTGAGGCTGACTGGATAGCTGTATGTCGGGAACCCTCAGAAGCTTGATTATGCATGCTACTGTGGTAGCGACAACAGGATTCCGAATGAGTTGGGGCCACAGGTCATCTCGCGTGTAGATGATGAACATTATGTTGTCATTGATTACAAAGTTATGTGAATGGCCACCGGAAATATAATTTACGAAACTAATAATGGCAGATAATTATATATTTAACTAGCTATTGAATGACTTATTTAAAGTAAATACTTTTAATTGACAGTTTTACTGAAAAACAAAATGTTTCTTTTCAATGTGAATAAATCATTTGAATTTCTTACTACGATGTGTCTAGTTCAGCTTTTCCTGAAGAGTGATTTTTAGCTTACATCGCAGCTGTCTTCGCTAAAGTTACGCGAGCTATTTTTTTGCTATGCCGTCGGGGAGTGCCTCGTCTCGCCGGAAAGTGAGAATGACATGATGAAAATTGCAATGTCTCCGATCAGGACTGGTGCGGATAGTTTATACTTATAAGGGAAATTATTCTTGCAGAACAGAGGCACACATCAAAAATATATTCAGGCCGAATTATTATATGATTGATCGGGTTTTGTCGGCACAGTATCTCGCCTCTCATGAATTTCAATCAAGTAAATATTAAATTTGCTGCTGTCGCATTCTCGTTTTCGTTGGCGTGACAGTTGAGATGATTACCAGCACTGGCTACTGCAGCTCATTTCAGCTTTTGTTGCACAAAGACTAGTTTTGCCCATGTAGCTAGAAGGAGCTACTTCAATTGAAAACTGAAAACTATCATAAATTATGCTGAAACAAGCATAATAAAATAAATCATGATGTTCTCAGAATACATCTATCTACCAATAAATGCAACTTTTAATTTTAGAAAAAAAGCTGGCTTGTTTAGACACTCTCTATGTTATAGCATTACAATTGTATAGGCTGTTCCAATATAAAATAGAACTGTAAAAGAGACAAAATCCATTATTCTCACAGATCAATTTCACATAAACTAGGATGAAAGTACATTGTAACCCCGAAAATGGAAGTCATTGTGATAAAATATTCTATATTTCGGCTTTGCTTATGCCATCATCAGGAATACATATAAACAATTGGAGTATACAGTCAGCTATATATACAAGTTTGAGTAGAAAAGGCGGCAAATATACGAGCGAGCACTGGAGTTCAGCAAACAATGCCACTGGTGTGAGTTACACTCAATATATTAGTGAGTACTAGTTAATACAATGAAGCTCATGTTCACCTAAAGACAATCAGGTCCTTAGATGCCATTATTCCATGATTTAGTTTAGGTGTTTTACTCTTGATAGCAAGTGCTTCTTTGAACAATAGTATTGTTGGTATTGGTATATATGACAGAAGGAGATATACAATCTGATGCCATGAGAATGCCTGTCCTTTGTCTGTCGACATTATATTATATCAAACTTCACATCAATGGATTTCGGGATAATTTCCCATCACATTCGGTATAAATCTAGTAAATACCGGAGGCAAACAAGATTTCTAAAATAGAGCATTTCCATAGCGCATTACAAAAATAATTTCAAGCGACTGGAAACAGATCAAATATGGCATGAAAGTTGTTAAATTTATGCTGAGTGTGAAAGACAATTATCCATGAATCTATTGATGTGAACTTTTTAGAAAGTGATCATTTTTTGTATGGTCGATAGACAGAGGGCAGGTGGCTGTGATATAATGCAGGATACACTGAAAACCTAAAAGTACTGTTAAAAGGGAACATTTCCGATTATATCCGTGAAATGATAAGAACAAATTTCTAGTTTTCTTGCCTGAAAAAAAATATTCTTGCAAAAAGTAAGAATTAATTTCTTGCAGAAGAAAATAATTTTTGTGACAAATCTTGAGTGAGAAAAATTATCTTGTCAGACTCCCAAGAAAATTTGAGAAAAAAATAAGAAATACTGAGTTTTCTTTTCTGGTTCTAGAAAATAATTCTTAAAGGTGAAGTTTAAGTAAGAAAAAATTCTTGCCAGACTTTAAGAAAAAGTAGGAAAAATTGAGAAATAATTCCTTGCTCGAGAAATAATTTCTTATGGCATTAATCTTAGATGAGAAAAATTATCTTGTCAGACTCCCAAGAAAATTTTAGAAAAAATAAGAAATATTCAGTTTTCTTTTCTCGTTCCAGAAAAATCTTAAATAAGAAATAATTTCTTGCAAGACTCCCAAGAAAAAGTAAGAAAAATTGAGAAATAATTTCTTGATTGAGAAATAATTTCTTATGGCATTAATCTTGGGTAAGAAAAATTATCTTGTCAGACTCCCAAGAAAATTGAGAAAAAGCAAGAAATATTAAGTTTTCTTTTCTCATTCCAGAAAATAATTCTTAAAAGTAAATCTTAAATAAGAAATAATTTCTTGCCAGACTCCCAAGAAAAAGTAAGAAAAATTGAGAAATAATTCTTGCTTGAGAAATAATTTCTTATGGCATTAATCTTAGATAAGAAAAATTATCTTGTCAGACTCCCAAGAAAAATTGAGAAAAAGCAAGAAATATTAAGTTTTCTTTTCTCATTCGAGAAAATAATTCTTAAAAGTAAATCTTAAATAAGAAATAATTTCTTGCCAGACTCCCAAGAAAAAGTAAGAAAAATTGAGAAATAATTCTTGCTTGAGAAATAATTTCTTATGGCATTAATCTTAGATAAGAAAAATTATCTTGTCAGACTCCCAAGAAAAATTGAGAAAAAGCAAGAAATATTAAGTTTTCTTTTCTCATTCTAGAAAATAATTCTTAAAAGTAAATCTTAAATAAGAAATAATTTCTTGCCAGACTCCCAAGAAAAAGTAAGAAAAATTGAGAAATAATTCTTGCTTGAGAAATAATTTCTTATGGCATTAATCTTAGATAAGAAAAATTATCTTGTCAGACTCCCAAGAAAAATTGAGAAAAAGCAAGAAATATTAAGTTTTCTTTTCTCATTCTAGAAAATAATTCTTAAAAGTAAATCTTAAATAAGAAATAATTTCTTGCCAGACTCCCAAGAAAAAGTAAGAAAAATTGAGAAATAATTCTTGCTTGAGAAATAATTTCTTATGGCATTAATCTTAGATAAGAAAAATTATCTTGTCAGACTCCCAAGAAAAATTGAGAAAAATTAAGAAATATTAAGTTTTTTTTTCTTGTCCAAGTCCATATTTTTTAACTGTGCAGGAGAGAAATGGGTGTTCACAGATATAACTCTGGGAGAAAAGGGCACTCACATATATAACCAGGAGAGAAAAGGGTGTTCACAGATATAACTCTGAGAGAAAAGAGCGCTCACAGATATAACCAGGAGAGAAAAGGGTGTTCACAGATATAACCCTGGGAGAAAAGAGCACTCACAGATATAATCAGGAGAGAAAAGGGTGTTCACAGATATAACCCTGGGAGAAAAGAGCACTCAAATATACAACCAAGAGGGAAAAGGGTGTTCACAGATGTAACTCTGGAAGAAAAGAGCGCTCACAGATACAACCAGGAGAGAAAAAGGGTATAACCCTGGGAGAAAAGAGTTCACAGATATAACCCTGGGAGAAAAGAGCACTCACAGATATAATCAGGAGAGAAAAGGGTGTTCACAGATATAACCCTGGGAGAAAAGAGCACTCAAATATATAACCAAGAGGGAAAAGGGTGTTCACAGATGTAACTCTGGAAGAAAAGAGCGCTCACAGATACAACCAGGAGAGAAAAAGGTATTCACAGATATAACCCTGGGAGAAAAGAGTGCTCACAGATACAGCCAGGAGAGAAAAGGGTGTTCACAGATATAACCCTGGGAGAAAAGAGCACTCACAGATATAATCAGGAGAGAAAAGGGTGTTCACAGATATAACCGTCCCTGGGAGAAAAGAGCACTCACAGATATAATCAAGAGGAAAAGGGTGTTCACAGATATAACCCTGGGAGAAAAGAGCACTCAAATATACAACCAAGAGGGAAAAGGGTGTTCACAGATGTAACTCTGGAAGAAAAGAGCGCTCACAGATACAACCAGGAGAGAAAAAGGTATTCACAGATATAACCATGGGAGAAAAGAGTGCTCACAGATACAGCCAGGAGAGAAAAAGGTGTTCACAGATATAACCCTGGGAGAAAAAGAGTGCTCACAGATATAACCAGGAGAAAAAAGGGTGTTCACAGATATAACTCTGGGAGAAAAGAGCATTCACAGATATAACCAGGAGGGAAAAGGGTGTTCACAGATATAAATCTGGGAGAACACAGCACTCACAGATATAACCATGAGAGAAAAGGGTTTTCACCGATATAACCCTGGGAGAAAAGAGCACTCACAGATATAACCAGGAGAGGTACGGGTGTTCACAGATATAACCAGGAGAGAAAAGGGTGTTCACAGATATAACTCTGGGAGAAATGAGCACTCACAGATATAACCATGAGAGAAAAGGGTGTTCACCGATATAACCCTGGGAGAAAAGAGCACTCACAGATATAATCAGGAGAGGTTCGGGTGTTCACAGATATAACTCTGGGAGAAAAGAGCACTCACAGATATAACCATGAGAGAAAAGGGTGTTCACAGATATAACCCTGGGAGAAAAGAGCGCTCACAGATATAACCAGGAGGGGAAAAGGTGTTCACAGATATAACTCTGGGAGAAAAGAGCACTCACAGATATAACCAGGAGGGGTAAGGGTGTTCAAAGATATAACTGTGGGAGAAAAGAGCACTCACAGGTATAACCATGAGAGAAAAGGGTGTTCACAGATATAACCCTGAGAGAAAAGAGCGCTCACAGATATAACCAGGAGGGGAAAAGGTGTTCACAGATATAACTCTGGGAGAAAAGAGCACTCACATATATAACCAGGAGAGAAAAGAGCACTCATAGATAGAACCAGGAGAGAAAAGAGCATTCACAGATATCACTTAAGGTAATCTCTCTAATAAATCAAATCACAGGGAAAGAAATTTCCCACCATAAAATCTGGGGCTGATCAAATTGATTAGAACAAGAAGTTGACAAAGCGGTCTAAAATCATGCACATAATCCATTATTTCTTTGTTATTTCAATGATTCTAGATAGGGTCGATACTACATGTAGAAACTATTGTCCTTTGTCTTTGTGTCGATGAAAAGGCACAGGTCTAGACACATTGTTGTCCCCAGACTTGGCTATTGTATGCATTGTCTCGTGATTTAGGAGTTAATGACCGCCTTAGTGAATATTATCATGTAATAATTTTTCGATGTTTAGTTTTAGACCGTCAATCAAAAAACCGAGCGAGGATTTTTGATGAGGTCTAAAACTAAACATTGAAAAATTATTACACGATAATATTCACTAAGAAGGTCATTAACTCCATTCTAACATGCACAATGATAAATATTTCCTCATTTCATAAGCGGAATGGCAAATTTTCTGCAAACTTTGATGCAAAAATTTCGTGATTGGTTTGCAGGCCACGCTCGCGCGTGCTGTCCGTTCACAAGCTGCAGCTGTGTGAACTCCGCCCACTGTGCAGTGAATGAACCAATCGTCGCTCAGCTTTGTGGCAGTGCGTCACAAGAATGAGACGTCACCAGTTCGGCACGTGAATGTAACAGATCACAACAAACAAATGAAGATGAACGTGTGATAATCTCCGTATGTTTTGAGGTCTGGACCAATCAGTGCACGGCTATAACGTGGAGCATGTTAGAATTTTACATAAAGTATGAACCCTAGATGGTGATCATATTCAACAGAATAGCTGATTGAATTTTGTCCCCAAACTTTAGAACTGATTGAAAGTGAATTATTAGAGCAATAAAACTTTTTGGTTTCTGGTCAACAAAAGCATTGTTTAAACAATGCGGATCTATATTTTTCATAAATTTTCAACCAAATTACATGTATCTCCCTTGGCGATTGTGAGGCTGGCCGAAAGAAAATTATCAGCCTTGAATTTGTTTATTGTAGTTTTGAGTGTCTTAAAAACTTAAAGGAGAAATCTCCTCAATGTTATTTTTCTCACGAATTCTCCGTCAAAAAAATCCATTCAATGTGTAGTTTGGGGTGGGTTTACTTTATGCAGAGTGGCTGTACAGCACCATATTTGTACAAGTGAGGCTCTATGGGCAGTGATGATATTCTCGTTACATGAGATGTAACAGACGTGACATCATTGGTAGCATTACAATGTCATCGCCACAATGCTAACATTAATTCCACTCAACTCTGATGTAATTTTATCTCAACTCTGAAGTATCTGATGGCGGTACCCTACAGTTGGTTAGCGAGAAATAAAAATGCTCTGTCTTGGACATGAAAATGGATTATTCCATTAAAACATATCAAGGCTGAAATGCAGTGTGAATTCTCCTTTTAACAAATGAAATCGTGAAAATGATACGAATGTCCAGACTAGTAGCTGTTTAGGATAGCTCATTCCTGCTACAGTGTTGTGTCATACTCAAGAAACGAGCAGGGCCACAAATACATCACTTATGAGCAACTCTACAAGGTTTCATAAATTCCACATAAATAGAATGTCCATTTCAAACATTAGTTTTCCAAATACAAAACAAAAATGCACAATAATACTAATCAACAGTTTATAGCCTACCACTATCATGAAGTTTCTGGTTATTGGGTGTCTCATCAGGCTGTGGGGTCACTCCCTGTAACACCTCTAATTTGTGCTGAATACTTTGGGCTAGTTCTCTCAGCTGTGCTCTCTCGGCCTGTGAAATAAATAACTTGAACTTTAATTCCTCATGACAAACCATAACATTTTTCTTAAGGTAACAGTGTTTGTACGCATTATACAACTTGGGTGCCAGGGAAGATATATGCAATATGTCGAAAGAACGCATGCGTAAATGTCACTGTTCTTATCCCTGGCAATTGCAATGCTTGACTGACCTACTTTGTGAGGCTGCCCAGCATTTTTGAAAAAATTTAACTGTCTTGAGCAGATAACAAAACAACCAGTCAGCATGGACTTAACAATGATGTTTGCCATTGATAAGATCAGACAAGCTTGCAGTCTTCATAAATATTGTGGGTCTTCCCTGAAGCCCATATTATCTTATTGATGTACATAGGGTCAATGGTACATATTGTACATAGGGTCAATGGTACATATGATCAGTGGTACATACTGTACATAGGGTCAATGTACATATTGTACATAGGGTCAATGTACATATTGTAATATGATCAGTGGTACATATTGTACATATGGTCAGTGGTACATACTGTACATAGGGTCAATGGAACATACTGTAAATAGGGTCAATGTACATATTGTACATATGGTCAGTGGTACATATTGTACATATAATTTATGGTACATGTTGTACATATGGCCAGTGGTACATATTGTACATACGGTCAATGGTACATATTGTACATATGGTCAATGGTTCATATTGTACATATGGTCAGTGGTACATATTGTACATATGGCCAATGGTACATATTGTACATATAATCAATGATACATATTGTACATATGGTCAATGTTACATCTTGTTCATATGGTCAATGGTACATATGGTCAGTGGTACATATTGTACATATGGTCAATTGTACATATTGTACATATGGTCAATGGTACATATTGTACATAGGGTCAGCGGTACATACTGTACATAGGGTCAGCGGTACATATTGTACATAGGGTCAGCGGTACATATTGTACATAGGGTCAATGGTACATATTGTGAATGCTTTAATGATTCAATCATAGGCAATGCAATTAGATGCTGCGTCTATTTCACATCAATTTTATTGATGTTAAGGTTGGTTGGTTGTTTGAAGTTTAACGTCGCACCTAACCTTATTGGTCACACGGCGACGATGACCCAAACAAACATACCCTAACAAAACCCTAACCCTAACAAAAACCTAACTAACATGAATTGCAGGCAAGCACCTAAAAGGTGCGTGGACCCCTCAGCCTGTTTTTTTTAGTCAAGTAGGATCGGGGCTGCATCCAGAGACAATTTAGTTCCGGAAAACGTATGGGTGCCCAAAACTCAAATGAAACAAAAAATGAAAGTGTTGTTGTTGTTCAATTTGAAAGGAAATACTCCAAGAAAAGGCTTCTGGGAGCCTCAATATCGATCCGATTGCATAGAGGGTATTGAATTTCATGTTAATAAACCTCTGTTTTGTGATTGATCACACTGGGAACTGGGAGTTTGGGATCGGAACATGCAAAAAGTTCCTGAATACAGCCCTGCGGATACAGTTTGTGTGGTTTCTGTACCGTATATAATAGACTTCGTTTTCACATGAGCATGATGAGTGGTGTGCTGGGATTACAGCATGCAAGAAAGTGTAGCTTTATCAGTGGCAATTTATGCATTGCACAAGTGTGATAACAAGTTAATGGCATAGAAACACTCTGATTGACACAGGCCCACCATTATCATTATTGGGGGGGGGGGGGGGAGGGGGCATAAGCTCCAGGTATGCAAACTGGTTCAAAATTGCCCAGAGTCAGGCTAAAAATGGGCTCTCCTAATCACTCATTTTAAATAATTTCCAAGGTACATACATGTACAGTAAGATGTTTGGTGACAGAAATTGAAGCATTATGTTGTACCAGTTAAATGTGTGGACACAAATATGGCCCATGCAAAAGTTTTAGGATAAATCATATGACATGTACATGTATGATGTGGAATAGAATGATTTAACAGCAAAATTGAAGAAAAATGTTGTCCTTCATTTAACCCCCCACCGGTTATTCCCTATTGTACTTCTGAAATAAATAATGTCACCAACCTGTTAGTTATTTTACTATAAAGAAATACATTTTAGGTGATTCAGCATGTGTGTGTGTGTGTGTGAAAAAACAACGTACACTGCATCTCATACATATCACATGAGGCTGACGAGCTGTGGATAGGAAAAAGTCCCAAACTTTAATATTTAGTGCCCCTGGGGTGGGGAAATCCTCCCGAGGGTGGTGCATAGGTTGAACAAGTGTAGCATCATGTAAGCTCCCAGAATATATGGGAATTTGGGGGGGGGGGTTCCATCCAATGATTTTATTGAATATTGAATGGACCAGGCTTTCTTGTATCAGGGAACCGTCAAAAGTCACAAACATGCAACCAAGGGTTCACGATGGGAATAGATAACAGTGCAAAAGCTAAGCCATCAATAAATATTAAAAAAAAATAATTAAAAATCAGGAAATCATCACAGCCATCTGAAAATCTAATTATTTCATCAGTCAACATTCAGGAAGCTCTCACCAAAGTTTGGTCAGGCCCGACTTGATAGATCTGCAGATATTCAGCGGACAAGAACATGTTGATGGGCACAGATAACAGTGCAAAAGCTGAACCATCAATAAATAATAAAAAAAATTAATTAAAAATCATGAAATCATCATAGCCATTTGAAAATCTAATCATTTCATCAGTCAACATTCAGGAAGCTCTCACCAAAGTTTGGTCAGGCCCGACTTGATAGATCTGCAGATATTCAGCGGACAAGAACATGTTGATGGGCATAGATAACAGTGCAAAATCTGAACCATCAATAAATAATAAAAAAAAAAATTAAAAATCATGAAATCATCATAGCCATCTGAAAATCTAATCATTTCATCAGTCAACATTCAGGAAGCTCTCACCAAAGTTTGGTCAGGCCCGACTTCATAGATCTACAGATATTCAGCGGACAAGAAAATGTTGACGGACGGATGTCTGGACCGACGTACGTACATGGCAACGACAAGACCCCACAGCCCTATGGGCTGAGGGGTAAAAATACAAAAAAAAATGAATTTCAAATTTTGAAAATTAGGCTCTACAGACACTGGTGATCACAATGGATCGTCAGAGAGCCTAATTTGTTTGGCACTTTAGTCTACCTCCTGTGTCATACATATTGATGTTATGTAGAAATTTGTCCAGTATTTTAGGTTTGAATAATACTGTCCTCTGATATGTGATATACTGGGTACATCTATTCAGTATTATGCATGTATTTCAAGTTACAGGATAGATGTATACTTATATAGACAGCAGAGTTTTGATGATTTAATATCTCCCTCACCTGTTGTTTGGCCATGTACTCAGAGATGACCTTGACCTGTGTGTCGATCTGAACCTCATTCTTCAGTTTAACCATGTGCTCAAAGATGGCGTTATACACCTCGCTTCCTCTGAAAATATCAAATTCATTGGCTGCAGCTAAATTTGGGGTTGATTTTGAATAAGAGTCAAATTGGCTTCAAAATATGCCCACAGATTTTAAGTTTGGAGGGCAACAATTACCATTGCCAGGTTTGAGAATTCAGTGACCTTGACTTTTTAGCCTCAAAATCAACAGGGTGTCTCTTTCCTTCTCTACTCTTGTTAAAGGTACATGTACATCCAATGCACAACCTTGAACTTGGGAGATCACATTGCAAATGAATAGGGTTCCTGTTTACTGTGGGTTGATGGTGTACATGAAAAAGCCTTGAATTGGAATTCATAGGTCTGGTTTATTAGTAATCTGTACAAGCAGCATTCATCCATGTGTATCAAGCCGCATACAAAGTATACAAATTTTTCTCAAGTAATGGGGTTGAAGGCAGCCGTTAATAATCAGTCACTGGCTTCTTATGGCTCTATCTAATTGGAGTTAGCGAATACTCGAGCATAAGCTGAATTACCGTTATCAAACAGGATCTACTGAAATTCATGGAATTATTACAACTACCGATCATATTTTTTTTTTAAATCATGGGTGATCGATTTCGTCAATTTATTTCATGTCTTTGGCATTGATGTAAAAGTGAACTTGCGGGACTTTTAGAATGGCAGATGGGGAAGTAAAATAGACATGGAACTTTTTCTCCACATGCCATGCACACTAAATAGAGAATAAAATTTTTAAAGATAAAACTCAATAATTTCTCCAAAACTCAATATTCGGTATTTTATTATCGTGGTGAATCCCGGTAAGAAAAAGGCTAGAAAAACCCCTGATTTATGGGCATAACTAAAGTGAACAGACCTGTGTGTGAGTTTCTTCGTCTCGTCCACCATATACCTGGGGTGGTATCTGTGATCGTGAATGTTCACCACCAGAGGGGGTAGTGCTATCTCTCGTAGACTAATAGAACTGAACCTGAAAATATTCAAATCGGAGATGTACATGAACCGATGGGAACAGATGTGAATGACGCTCTGTACAGTGGGAAACAAGAAATGAACAATATGAAGACGAGGAATTGACAGAACTGCAACTCTGGTAAGAGCGAGTGGTTGATTTAATGTTGCTTTCAACAATCTTTCCATCATATCCTACTTTTTACACCCGGGCACCCTATTCCTTCTCATACCCGGAAACCCCACAGGTGCCCCAGTTAGTCACCTCTTGTGATAAGCTGTCTGAGGAGCGAGGCTCTCCAATTCTTATTATGACCTGGGTGTGCACAACACCACCTCAGCTCAATCTCCAGAAGCGCCCCATACACCCACCAAGGCCAACTTTGGTAGATAGACTATCTGATATACCCACATGATATATTTTGCCAAATAAACCAAAAATATCGGTAGAATTGCAAGAACAACTGACCGTAAATCAAGTTAATTTTATTTTGCCCTGAAAAACAATACAGATATACATAAATATTAAGGCTGCCTAGCTTCACAGGCACTGTCACGTTCTTGTTTGGCGCCGCGGAAAGCCTCCCTCCCTCGTAATTTTGTTTCTTAAAAGTGCCTGTGAAGCTATAGTTTAATTTTATTCAGCCTATTTATGGTTGCTATGGTTGCAAGCAATCAAACTCACTTGAAGGAGGCCACCGTGTCCATGAAGCCAAAGTACTGGTAGTGTTCATGATGGAGGGAGTGCATACATGGTTCTGCAGTGGCTCGACGACGGTAAGAGTTGCCATGAAAACGCAGGTCAAGATACTTGGCGAACGACATGGACCAGGTGTCAATGGACATGGGCACCACAGGGGTCACCTGACAGGGGAGATAACCATTATCATACAGAATATCGACATCAAACATGTGAAATAGGAACCACCAGATTCCTTCAAAATACCGTATAAACATAGCAGGTAGCCATAACCAAAATTGGGTACCAACATACATCCGTACAACATTCAACAAGATCATACTATTGTTCAGCTCCACATCTCGCCATTGTTCAGCCAGCTCAGACATAGCTTAACTCACCCTATCATTGTTCTGCTATTTTGGGTACTGACCCGCTACTCATTCAACCCTCCAGTCCATTGTTCAGTCTATCATGATGTTGTTCAGCTCATCCAGTCACTGTTCATGCAACCCTGGCATACATGTAGCTTAACTCACCCAGGTATTCTTTAAGCAATCGTGGTATAGCTTATAACTAACCTAAACATTGTTCAGACAATCCTGTTATACCTTAATATAACACAGTCTGGCGTTGTTCATGCAGGCAATCCTGGTTTGAATTATAACTCACCCTGGCATTGTTCAGGCAATCCTTCTGTAGTAGTACATCTTGTAACTCACCCTGGTATTTTTCATGCAGGCAATCCTAGTTTGACTTATAACTCACCCTGGCATTGTTCATGCAGGCAATCCTGGTACAGTAGTACATCTCCTCACTCACCCTGGCATTGTTCATGCAGGCAATCCTGGTTTAACTTTAAATTTAACCTGGCCAATCCTGGCAATCCTGGTTTGAATTATAACTCACCCTGGCATTGTTCAGGCAATCCTTCTGTAGTAGTACATCTTGTAACTCACCCTGGTATTTTTCATGCAGGCAATCCTAGTTTGACTTATAACTCACCCTGGCATTGTTCATGCAGGCAATCCTGGTACAGTAGTACATCTCCTCACTCACCCTGGCATTGTTCATGCAGGCAATCCTGGTGTTACAGTAGTACGTCTTTGCTTAACTCACCCTGGTATTGTTCATGCAGGCAATCCTGGCATGACTTATAACTAACCTGGCATTGTTCAGGCAATCCTGGTATAGTAGTACTCTTATCACCCTGGTGGCCATTGTTTATGCGGAAGGCAATCCTGGTAATGGTGAGTACATAACTCACCCTGGTATTGTTCATGCAGGCAATCCTGGGTATGGTATTACATAACTCACCCTGGTATTTTTCATGCAGGCAATCCTAGTTTGACTTATAACTCACCCTGGCATTGTTCATGCAGGCAATCCTGGTACAGTAGTACATCTCCTCACTCATCCTGACATTGTTCATGCAGGCAATCCTGGTACAGTAGTACATCTTGTAACTCACCCTGGTATTGTTCATGCAGGCAATCCTGGCATGACTTATAACTAACCCTGGCATTGTTCAGGCAATCCTGGTATAGTAGTACATCTTGTAACTCACCCTGGTATTGTTTATGCAGGCAATCCTGGTATGGTAGTACATAACTCACCCTGGTATTGTTCATGCAGGCAATCCTGGTATGGTAGTACATAACTCACCCTGGTATTGTTTATGCAGGCAATCCTGGTATAGTAGTACATAACTCACCCTGGTATTGTTCATGCAGGCAATCCTGGTATAGTAGTACATAACTCACCCTGGTATTGTTCATGCAGGCAATCCTGGTATAGCTTCACTCACCCTGGCATTGTTCAGCTCACCTGTTTACACTTGCGGCACCAGCTCCACATGAGGATGTTGGTCTGTCCTCCGGGGATGAGGTTCTCCAGTTTACGAAGGATCACATAGATACAGCCATTCTCGTGAACAAAACGACGGATATGTTCCACCATGGGTGTCTCACAACCCTCACTAGGGCAGGTGTACGTCTCTCTGCATTAACAACCAGAATATTCTACACTGTTGTAGAAACATTTACCAATGTTACAATTGCATGCACTTCGTGTAACAAGCTGTATGTCCCAAAGCAAAATGACTGCATTCGACATGCTTTTGTACAATCTAATAGGGACAGTTTTTTTGGTACATTGTTGTATGTATATGTTGACATCTAAGGTGGTGCTCCACGATACTCAAGAGCTTACCCCTGAAGTGGTGCTCCTTTTTCCATAGCATGTGACAAGTAGAATGGTTACCTCCCTTGTACGTCTATACAGTAGACGTGTTAGGGCGATGCCGCTCTCTAAAATGGAGGTAAAAAAGGTCATTTTTGCTCAATAACTTTTGATTCCTTCTTAACCGTTGCTTCAAAATTTCAGGCGCAATGATTTAGCTATTGTTCCTTATCATAAAACTAATTTGCCATGTGAAGAACCAGCCAATGTTGTTTAAACAGCGCGAAAGGTGTTTGGCCTATTATTATGCAAATTAGATAGATGACATTACTTTTTTACTACCATTTAATGCGGATAGATATGTCTGTATGCACCTCAAGAGGATTTTGCTGAATACATTGTGTGATCTGATTTATTGAGCGAAAACGACCCTTTTTACATCCGTTTTAGAGAGCGGGATTCCCCTAACCTGGTAGAGAGGTTACAGCCAGGATTTGTTTCACTGCTGATATGGACGGAATATGATTTCAAATTATATTCGTGGATAATTCCAGTGGCCTGATTGGTTATCATATTTGAAGTCGCCTTCCATTGGACCATGATCATTCATTCTACGGGTCTGTGTGTAAACAGACCCGATATAACTTCTGCCAAGTGAAGAATTGAGTCTACATCCAGACATAATTTTGAACCGCCGACGCCTGCTGTAGCAGGTCTACTGTATGGATATACAGGTCAGGCAACAAGTCTATATGACAATGGGACACGAGGGGAGTGGAGTAGAGCTTGTGGTGGAATCAGTCTTGTCTCGTGCAGAGGTGTTTGGATATGGGGTATGAAAAATTTACCATCCAAGATCACTGCAAATATGAAAATAAGCACTTGATGTTATCAATAAATCCATGCAAATCGAATGAGATATCCTGTCTTCATATATGTGTCATATACAGATATCATAGGCTAAAAGGTCATCGCATGTACCATGCATATCTCCGATTGGAGTTATAGCATGAAAGCCTTATTTTCAGGCTTGCACTGGTAATAAGGGGGGGGGGGGATTTCATTTAAAGTCACACTCAAGGTTAAAGGTTATTTTACTCATATGGTGACAGTCAGTTTGAATGGTGGAGAAAGATGGAGTACCCATAGAGAACCACCGCCCGCTGGAAAGTAACTGGCAAACACTGGTACCAATTTACTCGAATGTGAAACTGTCTGAAAGTTACCTGAAGCAAAACTTCTCCAGAAAGCCTCCCAGAGTGATGTCATTTCTCCCATAGAAGTCCATGCAGACCACCCTACAACAAAATAATGGGATATACTTCATGTAAGAGGAGATACCGCTTTTCAACTGGACTTGACATGTTAGCATATGGAACAATGGCCGACCACTTCCTTATTTGCCCGGTGAATTCATGTCACTTCGTCTTACATGAGCATGATAACCGATATGACAAAATAATCATGACAAGTACAGTTTCACTGATTACCTATTGACAAGTAAATCCTCTAAAAAACACAGTCCATGGTTCATACACTTCCAGACAATGTATATTCAAGCAGTTTTCCCGCAGTGTTTCCGGATGATAACCTTCATTTTCATAGCACTAAATTACACAATTTTGACACGATTATTAACATACTGTTGATATAGTAGAAATGTTGGTGATCACTGGAACTACAGAATGTGATTTCCCAGGAGTTTCCAGGACTTTGGCCTAATTGTAAGCACAATTAGAATTCCAGGTGCGTATTAATCCCAACAGTCACAGGAAGTAAAATTTATTATTTTCTGATTATGATTTTTCGCGAGTGAGTGAATAGCAGAATTTAACGTTGCTTTCAACAATATTTCAGTCATATCATGCCGAACCAACCAGGCACCACCCACCCAAGTTGCATTCGTCTTGCTTCAATTTTCGATAATGACCACACAGCTGCAACATAGAGACTCACCAAGGCGACACACAGGGATAGGGAGCATTGGCGGACACATAAGAGTAACTACTGAAGAGTACACCTATCCTCTGGTGATTTCTGGGGTCCAGGCAGTTGATCTGAAAGGTCAAGGGAATTACATGTACAGTGGAACCTCTGAATACTGACACCTGGGCTGGGTAAACTTAACAACATCTAACTACCAACATTATCTGGGGTCTCAATACCTAAATTTAAGGTTTTTTGAACCTTGATAAACCAGAATCCTGTCAAACCGAGATTATCATCTGATCACAAGCATGGTCGGTTTAAACAGGTTTTACTACTGTATCAACATGGATACAAGTATGAACATTTATAATTCTCTCTGTACTGGCAGTTTTGAATGGTTCAAACTGGTATTAATATAATCTAAGTAACAGGAATGGGGTGGGGGGTGTAAAAAGGAGGGAAAGATTTGGTTCAATGTCACTCTCAAGGCTATTTCACTCGTATAGTGACAGCCAGTTTGGTTGGTGGAAGAAGCCGGAGTACCCGGAGAGAACCACCGCCCGTCGGCAAGTAACTGGCAAACTTTCACACATGCACCAGCAGGGCTCAAACCCGTGCTGGTTCAGCGGTCACCATTATTTGACATACGGATATTGTACAATATGAACAGTACCCTTCTTTCCCATGTGAAAGCTGGTTGACTTCCTGCTGCAGGGTCCTTGTCTTCAGTTGTGGCCCCTTTAGTGGAGTTCTCTTTCAGTGGAGGGGGGTTTGTGTGCATTTCAGACTCCTGTGGAGTCAGTAAGATCCTTCCTCCCCTTGCTCGAAAATCAGACAACAATGCCTACAAGATCAACATGAGGGTGAGACTCACAAAACCCCTCGGCTTTCCCGAAGCAGTTGAGAAATATGCTGAGAATGTGCAACATATTATGGCTATACTAATCATTCAGAATTGTCCTTTTAGAGAATATAATAAATTCTGCAGATATATCAGCTACATTCAAGAATATATATCACAAAATCATATCTAGATTAGAACACCCGAAAAGGGGAAGAACTCCATAAAATAAGGGCAGAGACGAATAATTTTTTGTAGGCTTGTAGAATACAAGTAGATAAATAAGTTTCCAAATTTGTCAGCTGTACCAAACACGGATCTGCAGATATAACTTGTACAACATTCAACTACAGATCACAAAATCAGAGATTGTTACATCCAAAAGGGGCCTAACTCCATAAAATATGAGCTGAGACAACTAATATTTTTGTAGGTATCTAGACTACAACTGGATAAAAATGTTTCCTCATAATTTGGTAGCTGTACCAAACACAGTTAATTATACATAACTGGTTACATTCAAGCATTTATCACGAAATCAGAGATAACTGCACCGAAAACGGACAGAACTCTGTAAAATAAGGGCAGAGGCGAATAATTTTTTGTTGGCTTCTACAATACAATAATATAAATAAGTTTCCAAACACAGGAAGGAAGCAATCAGAGATTGCTCAATTGCATGCCCCCCCATCCGCTTTAATCCGACACTGCCCCGCCATTGTTCTGTTGTTTATTGGTTGATGGAGGCCTAATTTGGATAATTATAAAAATTCTCTTTCAGTCACTTTTTTTGCCATGCCTCACACAATACATATTCCAAGTATCAACTAACAAGTGATAAAACGATGTTTCAATGCAAGATGGTCACCAGGGCTTTCGCCAAATCCAAAAATGTGACCTGGTTATGAGACCTACATTCCTTGGGAGTATATTATTGTGGTGAAATTATGAAGCAATCAGTGAACTTTGACTTTTGCACCCAATTCACTCTTTTTGGGGCAATTTCATACTTCAGGACCTATGTTGTCTGCTTTGGAATGTAGAATAACATATAATATAGCCATTTTCCTGGTCCAAATCGGTTATGGACTGAGATCCAGCCTGGACAAATAAATAGATCCCATTCACTTAGGTTTGATAAACAAAGGGCCATAACTCTTGAAAATATAACCGAAAGCAGAGAAACTTCACGCTGCATACCAATGGGTCACTGACCACATATCATGCAAATTTCATACTTGTCCATACAATATTAACCGAGATCCAGCCCTACAAGTCTCAATTCACAAAGATTTGAAGAAAAAAGGGCCATAACTCTTGAAAATATACGCGAAATTTGGAGAAACTTCACGCTGCACAACTACAGGGCACTGACCACATATCCTGCAAATTTCATAACTGTCCATAAAATATTAACCGAGATCCAGCCTGGACAAGTCCCAATTTACAAAGATTTGAAGAAAAAAGGGCCATAACTCTTGAAAATATACGCGAAATTTGGAGAAACTTCACGCTGCACAACTACAGGGCACTGACCACATATCCTGCAAATTTCATAATTGTCCATAAAATATTAACCGAGATCCAGCCTGGACAAGTCCCAATTTACAAAAAAATTGAAGAAAAAAGGGCCATAACTCTTGAAAATATACGCGAAACGCGGAGAAACTTCACGCTGCACAACTACAGGGCACTGACAACATATCCTGCAAATTTCAAAATTGTCCATACAATATTAACCGAGATCCAGCCCGGACAAGTCCCAATTCACGGAGAATTCAGGAACAAAGGGCCATAACTCTTGAAAATATAAGCGAAACGTAGGTGAAACTTTACGCTGCACAACTGTGGGGCACTGACCACATATCATGCAAATTTCATACTTGTCCATACAATATTAACCAAGATCCAGCCCGGACAAGTCTCATTCACAGTGATTCAAGAAAAAGGGCCATAACTCTTGAAAATGATACCGGAACTCGGAAAAAACTCAACGCTGCACATCTACGAGGCACTGGCCACATTCCATGCAAGTTTCAATCTCGTCCATCAAATATTAACCGAGATATTGCGCGGACAAGAAATTCGGACGGACAGACGGACAGAAGGACAGACGGACAGACGGACGGACAAAGCGATCGCTATATGCCCCCCCCTCTAGTTAGAGGGGGGGGCATAAATATAGTAGCTGTATCAAACAGTTCTGCAGATATAGTTATATTTAAGCATATAGGACAGAAATAGAAATTAATATATCTGTAAAGGGGCATAACTCTGTAAAATATGGGCCATTGGGAGCCACTTTCGATAGGCATCTGACTTAGCACTAGATAAATAAGTGTTCAAAATTTGGTGGTTGTGTCTCAAGTGGTTTTGCCTAAAATGCGGCAATGGAAGGACGGACAGACGTACATACATGGCGACAATACTCAAGAGGGCAAGTGATGATTTATTTATAATACTCAGAGGACCTGGCATAACACATCTGGGAAATGGCAGATTTTCACAAATTTATGTATCCTTTACATGTATTTGTGTGGTTACAACACTTGTCAAAAATCTGCAATTCCAGATAAATCTGGGAACTCCAATCACTGTAGTACTAAAGTTTCAAGATGGCGAAAACGGTGGAACTCGCAAATGAAATATTAGATGATTTACTGCAAGTAATATGACAAACAATTCTGTCTGGAAATTCTTCAGTCTCATATACCAGTGACAGGCAATTATTGAATTTGACCATAATAATATACAGCCGAGTTCAAAGGAGATGAAATATATGCCACATTGCCTGGCATCTAATTTGCTCAAATACGGTATATTCGGAGAGTGAATGAATGTGACTCAGCACTCCTAAAAATTATAACTGGTCTTAAAGCTGTGCCAAACTCATATTCTGCCATGGTAAGGTGCAGAGAGGGTTAATAATAGAACAGCTCATCATCTGTAGACTTATTTCAGGACTCTTAGCCTGAATAAAATAAATTTATAGCTTACAGACACTTTTCTTAAAAAACATGACGAGAGAGGGAGGCCTTTCACATCTTTTTTTTTATTTGTCTTTCACACAGACAAAATATATCCTACTTTTCCGGCAAACCGATGCCTTAGTTTAATACAATTTGCATGAATACAACAATATTCTCGGAGTTACTTGAAGATTCAGTCTTCAACAATACTATTTCTTGAACATAAATCCAATACATCAATAACACTTTGACTCAAATGTTCAAGGACATTATTTTGGCAAAACTTTCAGTGAGAAAAAAATGATGGGGCGATGCCTGTGAAGCTAGATATCTATTTTATTCAGATTTATATCATGTATATGTTGCACTAATTGCACACACACCACTGATTAGTAGCAGTTTTTCTCATTACACGCTCCAATAACTCCATCTGAAAAAGTACATGTAACTTTACCTGTATATTTCTGTCTGATGCTGGGCTGTCCAGTTGTGACAGTATGAGGCGATGGGCTGACAGTATCTGCACAGTGTTTTTACTGCTTGGTCGAGGAGAATATTCCACCTCTAGAGGTTTATGTTTGCTGGCCGGACGACTCCCAGATCCATCGGAATCCAGTAGTGTGGACCAGTAGATATTTTCGGAAAAGAATTTTCTCAGTTCACATTTTGAACCTGCTTCCGTTTCCAAATATGGCAACTCTGGTTTCAAGAACGGTGAAGAGCTGATTATAATACCGTCGAGGATTTTACGAAACTGGTGATGTCGCTTAAGTTTGTGTTCTGTTAATGAAACACGACTGTCAAAAATTGACTCGTCCTTACTTTTCTGATAATTCTGAAGTGGATCGGAGAAATCATTGAGCTCCGTGATTTCAGCAGATTTACGTTTTACAGGTTCTTTTGGATGTAGCCTTGGACTGACATTCTCTTTGTTATCTGTGGTAACTAGGTCAGGCTGATCTATTATTTCAGTATTTTCTAAATTTGACACAGCACAGTTAGTTTCGTTTTCACACTCACTTTCAGCAGTTACATGTACATGTATACCCATGCTACCCTGATCAATTTTGCTTTCTAAACCACAATTTTCTATAGAAATATTGATTGATTCTGTATTGGTGGGGACACTGTCAACCTGAATTTGGTCACTCACTCCTTCATAGCCCGGTTCAATAAAGATATTCCTAAGACTATCAGATAATTCAGAATTGCTATCGAGTAAATTATCTCCCCTAGTCACCACTCCAGCATTAGTACTTTGTATTGTATCTCTGGATGTGATTAATTCAGTTTTCGTATTCAGCAATTTTTGACCAATCAGATTCTCTTCTAAACTTTTCTGTAGACCCGCTTCCTCCTCCGTAGGTGTTATCGGCAAACTATGTGCCAAAAATAGCTCTGCCATTGGATCTGACTTCTCCTGAAGCTTTGTAGCCACCTCTAGTTGAATCCAAGCGATTGAAGACAAATTTGACTGCGGCGAAAATATCGGCTGTCTGCCATCAACTTCCGTCGAACTGTCCAGGCCCTCCAGCTGCAGCGTAAGTTCATCGGGGGCAGGGGGAGGTAATGCAAACTCATCCATACAGAAGGAGATCTCCAGTCGGGAATGAAAGGCCACCAGGGTCATAAACTGCATTATCTTCTTTACCTACAGATAAAGTGAGAGAATGATGTATGTATGTTAATAAGCCATTTGTATGTGCACCTTCATATTTTTGTTGCATAATCTGTCCTCAAGAAAGCTTCCCAAATAAAATAAATTAAATGAAAAGAGACGTCCTTTCAGATGTGAATGCCTCTGCTGCAGATCTAGACTATTCTAGACAGTGAACTTGAAAAAATGGCAAAGCCCAACTTTCAAATTATGTTTAGGAAGCTTACAAAGTTTTAAGGGTCTCCAGTCAAAACTGTGGGACTAGTTGATTTTTCAGGATAGCTATGTACACTGAAATTAACATGATTAATGGGGGAAAAATCAAACATTTATAAACAATGTTTCTATTTGTTACCAAATCAAACCTGTTTCAATTATGCCATTCAATCTCCGTCAGGAAGATGATACAACGTAGAAAACGGAAGTTAAAACTAAAAGTTAGCTCCCCTAGGCGGAGAGTTGTCCGCCCCTAGGAGAACTCTCCCATCCCATTCCAGCAGGATTACTATATAAGCTCTGCAGCAGCCATACTCGCCCTCTATTCTCATTATAATTACCGAGACTTGTAGTGTTTAAGGCCGGCATGAGGGGACGGAGGGAGGGACAATCAAATTGAAACAGGTTTGATTTGGTAACAAATAGAAACATTGTTTATAAATGTTTGATATTTGTAGCCCAAATCGTAAACCTGTTTCAATTATGCCACAGTACCAACATATGGAGGCGGGAACCTCGGCCTTGTGGTAACTCCCATAGCAGACTAGTAATCGCTGGAACGACACCGACATGGGTATAAATCTGAGACATTATTACTCAACAAGTTAACCCTGGACAAAGACGCATAGGGTAATTGAAGGAATTGATACAGTTCTACTTATCTTCTGATTGTCTCCATCCATGTAGCAGTGTTCGTGGTGTGGTACATAATACTTCCAAGATGAAGGATACCCCAGGCGCCCTCGGCAACAAGATAGGTCCCCTTGGCAGGCACTGTATGACTAGGGGGGAACCGGCCGCAATCCGTTGCATACAGGGAAATCCTTGATCCAACCGTAAGATAAGGGGGGACGAACGCAATCCCGAATCTTGGAAGGTACCAAGTCCACACCACTCTCAGACCGCAAGCTTCTTGAGGACAACTCCCATTCTTGGAGTGATGAACTTAGATGCGTTGGAATTGCCATGCTTGCTCTCTGGGCGAGCCGCGCACTGTTCAACTCTCTGTACTTTCATCACTACTGTTGACACTAGGCCTGGAGCGGGTGTTCTTGTGAGTTGAGGCACAGGTGACCCAGCTGAGACATCTAGAAGGAAGTCAGTTTCTGAAAGACACAATCAAACCACAGTTAAGGTAAAGTTGAAAAACTCACCATAGTGTCAGGCCTTCATAATGATGAAATGGACATCCCTGGCTGGCCATCTGACTTATTTCTTCCTTCTAGTATATGTTTCGAATGGGAGATGAGATGAGATGATACAGCAAGTTGTCTGATTTGCTGTGGTGATCCAAAATGCCGCCCCCCTCCCCTTTTTTTGAAATTTTTACTGGACCACGTGTTGGGCGGCTACCAAAGGCCCAAGCGTGGTCACACTATCTGATTGGAGTGACATATCTCTCAGATAGAAATTGGTGAACGTGGAGTTCGCCGTCCAGGCACAAGACTGGACAATGTCCTGGATGGACAAGTTCTTCCATAAAGGCCATGACGTAGCTATGGCTCGGATTTCATGAGAAGAAGCAGTAGACAACAGTGGAGGGGCGTCAATGGCC
>JAVTVY010008528.1:0-47069 GCA_036873755.1 Hanleya hanleyi
TAGAGTCGAGGTCGATACAACCCACACCCCCGGAGCGATAAACTAACGAAAACTGGCACATTAAAGGCCTATAAAATCATTGCTATCGCTTTATTGGATGCAGTCACGGAAGCGAATTATTACGAGTCACTAAGTAACATAGCTCCCACGTCTCCCCCGCCAATACATAGGTATAAAGGTATATGCATTGGTTTAGTGTTGACTCTAGCTAATTGATTTATTTTCTGTCATAGCCCATCGGAACATTCATATTTTGATTGCACTCTTATAAGACTGGCTCGCGTAATGTATGTAATCTAATAGATCACATGTGATTACATGTGAATAATAATTTCAGTACTTACTAGCGCTATGATCCTTCAGATAATGTCAGGTATGGCCAGGATGACTGCGGTAAATAGTCACTAGCTATAAGTTTTATTCAACAGTAGTTGAAAACATCTTAGTTTTGCACACCAGTATGCCAAAACAGTATTTATCAGCGCAATACTTTTTATTCTTGTCCTAGAAGTATTTTTCCATGCCAGACACGCGAAATAGTCCAATATATCGAGAAGTCAGCATTAAACATTTTTATGGTATGATGATTGTACTCTTCTTGTAACATTATCTGTATATACGGTAGATTATATGGGACATTTTTTTTCCCTGGATTTTCTTTCTATTTTCCACGAGTTCTGTTATTTTTCTTTTTTTTTTTTGTGTTTCACTCCATATTTCCTTGTGATTCTATTTAAAATATTCCTTTCCTCAAATTCCTCTAATCACTTGACACATTTTATCGTAACTTGCTGTAAGTCCAAAAAGCACAATTTAGTGCAAAACTTCAATTGTTTGTAACAGTTGAAGAGAATGCAAGAAAATTCAAAATCAACAAAAACCTATTCCCACCATGGTGATAATATTTACACCACGATGGGAATATTTATCCTGTGGTGGAATCGTTAGGCCGTGGTGAAAATATTTAAACCGTGGGAAAAATAGCTCACATCGCAGTGGAAATGATCACACCGGGGAGAAAATGTTTCCACCGCGAAGAAAATAGTTACTCCTTGGTGTTTGTGGGTTACACGGCGGTGGAAATGTTTCCACCGTGGAGAACATTTTTACTCTGCAGAGTAAATAGTTTACACCCCGGACAATTTTTTTCACGGTGGCGGAAATAGCATACACCGCGTTGAAAATGTTTACACAGCGGGGGAAAAAAATATTTGCACCTCGCAAAATATTCGTTATCTTCGCAGTAGTCGTATGGCCATAGCAGCAGATATTTTACCGTCCCAGTAGACGTGTTACCTTCTCAGTAGATTTATTATCTTCGCAGTGGGCTTGTGACCTTTGCAGCATATTTGCTATCTTTGCAGCATATGCATGACCGTCTCAGCAGACTTGTTATCTTCGCTGTAGACATGAGGCCTTCGCAGTAGATATGTTACCTTCGCAGTAGATGCATTTGTTTTCTTCGCAGTAGATGCGTTACCTTCGCAGAAAATGTGTTTCTTATCTTGGCAGTAGCGGTGTTACCTCCACAATAGATGTATTTCTTATCTTCGCAGTGAATGTGTTACCCTCACAATAGATGTATTTGTTATCTTCGCAGTAGACGTGTTATATTTACAATAGATTATTTGTTATCATCGCAGTAGACCTGTGACATTCGCAGCAAGTAGATGGTTGTAGCAAACTATTAGCCACACACGAGTTTTGGTTAACATTATAAGAATTTATTTATTCTTGAACTTGTAGTTGAATATAATAATAATATCCTCAAACTTACAAGTTTATTAGCTGTCATAACACCAAAATTATTCACCTTGCACTCCGAGAAAAATCCCCCGATGTGGTCGGAACGTGTGTGCCTATAAGCATGCACCGAACATTGATTCAGTTCAGCTCTCTCTTGGATTTTCCGACCAAGCTTTTGTACAGTGCTCGACTACATTAATAATTCAGTTCATAACATAATGCTGTAATTAGATTAAAACCGCAGCCTTGTTCAATCAGGTGCCAATGATAGAGTCGAGGTCGATACGACCCACACCCCCTGGAGCGATAAACTAACGAAAACTGGCAAACTGAAGGCCCATAAAATCATTGCTATCACTTTATTGGATGCAGTCACGGAAGCGAATTATTACGAGTCACTAAGTAACATAGCTCCCACGTCTCCCCCGCCAATGCATAGGTATATAGGTGTATGCATTGGTTTAGTATTGACTCTAGCTAATTGATTTATTTTCTGTCATAGCCCATCGAAACATTCATATTTTGATTGCACTCTTATAAGACCGGCTCGCGTAATGTATGTAATCTAATGGATGTGATTACATGTGAATAATAATTTCAGTACTTACTAGCGCTATGATCCTTCAGATAATGCCAGCTATGACCAGGATGACTGCGGTAAATAGTCACTACCCATAAGCTTTATTCAACAGTAGTTGAAAGCACCTAAGTTTTGCACACCACATTATTTATCAGCTCAAACTTTTTATTCTTGTCCTAGAAGTTTTTTTCCGTGCCAGACTCGCGAAATAGTCCAATATATCGAGAAGTCTCTCAGCACTAAATATTATATGGTATGATGATTGTACTCTTCTTGTAACATTATAAAAGTGGCTTGTTCAATACTGTATGTACGGTAGATTATATGGGACGTTGTTTTTTTTTGTTCCCCCCCCCCCTGGATTTTTTTTTTCTATTTCCCACCAATTCTGTTATTTTTCTCCTTTTTTGTGTTTCATTCTATATTTCCTTGTGATTCTATTTAAAAACTTCCTTTCCTCAAATTCCTCTAATCACTTGATACATTTTCTGGTAACCTACTGTAAGTCCAAAAAGCACAATTTAGTGCAAAACTTTTTTTTGTAATAGTTGAAGATAATGCAAGAAATTTCAAATTCAACAAAAACCTATTCCCACCATGGTGATAAATTATATTTACACCACGATGGGAATATTTACCTTGGGGTGTAAATCGTTACACCTTGGTGAAAATATTTAAACCGCGGAAGAAATAGTTCACATCGCAGTGGAAATGCTCACACCGGGGAGAAAATGTTTCCACCACGAAGAAAATATTTACACCTTGGTGTAAGTGGTTTACACGGCGGTGGAAATTTTTATACCGTGAAGAAAAATTTTACTTCGCAGATTAAATAGTTTACACCCCGGACAAAGTATTTTCACAGCGGTGGGAATAGCATACACCGCGTAGAAAATGATTATTCGAGCCCAGCATTGAATTTCGTTGTGTTTGTAGCTTGACGCAAGGTTATCGCGACCTACGACGTGACACTGTCCGATTTCATCCACCGGTTGCGATACAGTATCGGCGTATACATGTAACAGTTCCGGAGTTACCTTGATACTGAGGGCCGTTTGCACCATAGCCTTACAAAACATCATGGTCATAATAAACTAGCCATATATAACACTCGGGCAAAATGTCACCGACACATTTAGAAATAAAATAGACATGACAACAACGGAGTTTCATGATACTGAGGGTCGTCTGTTTCACTGTCCTACAAAACAAAATGATGGCCAAATTTAAATGAATGCATCACATACTAGTATACGATGTGGGAAATGTGGCCCGCATTTTGAAAGGTCGAGATATTTCATGTACACGTGCATACTGGCCAAAATTGTCATAATGTGACGTCATCACTCAATGTGGTCATATGCATATTTTGAATGGTCACGTGTGGCCTTGCACTGTCGCGTACAATCTTGGATGGTCACGTGCAGTATTCATTGGTCATGCACAGTCGTTTTTTCCCACTCTTGGAGTGCAAAATCCTGTGTTGGTCTAAATGTAAGTCTTAGAACTAAATCGGTATCTAAATCAAATGCAAATTGTTGTATATTGAAGCTAAATTATCGGCCTTGAATGTTTTCCTCCTTGGCATTCCATAAGCAGAATACTCAAGTCACAGCCCCTGTACAGAGCACCCAATATAGTCAGTATCACCTGAATACCGTAGCAAGGAAACATTTGGCTTCCGCGCGTGTACCAGTTTAGGGATATGTAAGGCCTAGTTGCGATAAGAAGGGTTTTCTTTATCATGGCGGTTGCATTAGGAAGCTAATTTTCTGTACCAAAAAATTTGGGTTTAAGAATGGTATGGTGAACATGTAGCTATTGATGCACAAGACAAAAACAGCCCAAAATTATCCATAATTCACTTGTTAGTGAGATACAGAGGCGGTTCAACATTTCAATAAAACATATTTTGAGCCAAACAAATTAACAGAAAAAAGGTTTAATCTAATGAAAAGTATAAAATATCAAATTGTATTTGGTTCATGGGGATTTTTGGTTAATATGTTGGAAAATGAAGAAAACTGTCCGCTTTTGCGTCTCATTAACATGTACATTATGCATAATTTCGGACTGATAATTGTTTTTTATAAGCAGCTTTTTTTTTACTGTACAATATACAAAACGGTTGAATTCTTGTTACAGAAATAAAAATGTACCTTCAAAACATAGTACGGAAATTCATGTTATATTTATTGCTCTGTATGTTTCTCTTCAGGAAAATAGACTTTACCTGAGTTGCATATCAGGAAAAATATCTTTGCTAGATTACTCGGACGTGTTTTCCTACCGGGCGTTCTTCTCTTACACGCCGCCCCTACCCCATTAATAAATTTTGCATGATCCCTTAGGGTTTCATCTGATGAGGAAGAGAGGAGTGAATGGCATGCTTGTACCTTCATTTCCGCGTCATTGTACAACGATATTTCTCCAAACCCAGTCATCCATCCTTATAACCATGCTATAATGAATATCATGTCTGAAACTTTCGAATTCATCAATATATTTGGCAGAAACGAAAGTATATCGATTGAGCCGAAGTCGATGTATCGATTGCATTACATGTAGCGCTGAGGCGCATTTTGGATTACGCAAATCTATGCTTTCACAATAAATCCTAACTCACCTTTGATACTAACGGTAAAATATGGGCGATAGGAGAGCTTCATCCAACCTTCTTGCATGCCAGCCACGCGCCGCCGATTGACAGATGACCATGTAAATCATATCAAACTGGTCCACCGTGTAGAAATAGCGCCTCCCGCAGGGGTGGGTTAATCACTCACACCATGGTGTCACGAGGACTGTTCGGGAGCTTGTCGGAGCATTTCTAATTCATATTATGGCATTTCTTCCCCAGAAAATACAGGAATAGGAAAGTTTGATTTTTATACGGACAAATGTATAGATATAAAAGAAAGGACCGCTCCTTTCTTTTATGTCTATACATTTGTCCGTATAAAACTCAAACTTTCTAGAATAACATTAAAAAAGGGTGAAGCTCACTCATTTATTTGTGAAGGATGAGGGCGCCAGCAACATGACCCATATGAAACATCGTATTAATAGGCTAGCAAATGGTATCGATCGCTGCTGTGAAGATAGTCATTAAATCAAAGTAAATAAAATCAAGTTCATTCTTCCATGCAAATTATTTGAAAGTCGCTGTGATTGTACCCTCCGTTGCAGACCATATGCATACGCCGCAGTAGTATATAAAAGGGATATTGGGTATTATTCTCCCCGGATGTAAAAATGACGTCACAACTTCCTATGGTGGCGCCATCTGTACACTTTGGATGCAGGGGAGGTCACGGGGAGGATGGGGAGGTCAAGTGCAGTATAATTCCGGCAGAAGGACCAAAAGCTACCTCCAACACAGGAGAGTTCCAATTGGTGCAGGGGATGTATTCGTCCGCGGTGATGCGGTCTGGCAGCGGTTTAGGCGGTGATTCGGTCGCGGGAAAAAGCTTCCGCGGGGAAAAAGTAGTCCCTAGATAAAATGGTCCGATGGGGTCGAGTGAGGTATCAAAGTGAAGCATTCGTGAAGGGGTATCTAATGGGATGGGTGTGGGGTTGAAATATCGGCATTCTGCGCATGCGCGGTGGCCCAAGGGTATGGAAATAGACGTTTTGGGATGTAGGGGAGTCCCTAATGGTCCAATGGGGTCGAGTGTGGTATCAAAGTGAAGCCTATGTGAGGGGGCATCTCATGGGCTGGGTGTGGGGTTGAACTATCGGCATTCTGTGCATGCGCGGTGGCCCAAGGGTATGGAAATAGACGTTTTGGAGCTAGGGGAGCCCCTATTGGTCCAATGGGGTCGTGTGGGACAGACAGTAAGTGAAATTTCTCCATTGGTATTTCAGCTAGTACATGTCTAGACTTGTTGGTGTATGTACTGGGGTTTTTCCTAGACGGCCATGTTGGAAAATGGCTGTGTTTTTAGGCGGCCATCTTTTAAAATGGCTGTGTTTTTAGGCGGCCATGTTGGAAAATGGCTGTGTTTTTAGGCGGCCATCTTTTAAAATGGCTGTGTTTTTAGGCGGCCATCTTTTAAAATGGCTGTGTTTTTAGGCGGCCATGTTGGAAAATGGCTGTGTTTTTAGGCGACCATGTTTTAAAATGGCTGTGTTTTTAGGCGGCCATCTTTTAAAATGGCTGTGAGTGTATAGGCCCATACGGGGTGGACGTGTTGGGGTCTAGGTGAGTCCCTAATGATCCGATGGGGTCGAGTGAGGTCTTATTTTGAAGCTCTCGTGGAGGAGCACTTGACTACACTAATGGTTCGTCCGTCCGTGTTCAATAGTCTGCGCATGCGCAGCCTGGCCGTAGTATAGAAAGCAGGCATTTTGGGGGGTATGTGGGTGTGTGTTTGGGGGTAGAGATGGGCTATTCACGGTTCGAATGGGTCGTATGAGGTATCAATGTGAAGCTTGTGTGGGGTAGAGTCAGAATGGCGTGTTTTTAAGTGCAAGTCGCGTCAATCTGCGCATGCGCAGCCTGGCCGTAGTAGAGAAAATAGGCATTTTTGGGGGTATGTGGAAAGGATCCCATCATCAGAATCTGTCCGTCATCTATTTGACCCAGAATCTCTTTCCTCAAGGGAAGGCGTCCAGAGATATTGCCTTGAACTACCAATACTTTGTGTTGTTCTCCAATCTTGGTCCGAATGCGTCATATGAGGTGTCATATTGTAGCAACGCCCGCCAACGCCAAGCTTAACGCTTCAACGCCCTGGTGAAATAGCTCAGAAGTTCTGATTTTCTAGATATTCCATGGAATTGACACCAATTCATCGAAATGCAGTGACGCCCGTCAACGCCCGTCGTTACGCCTTAACGCTCTTACATAACGCCTTGACGCCATGATATAGACCGGAGAGAGAGCAACAACAACAACAAGGATGACACATGAGAGAACAACAACAACAAGAAGTTTTTTCATATAGTTTATTTTCCCCAATGTCACATCATACCCACGCTGGGGGAGCCGCGTTGGGTATGTTTACAACTCAAAAAGACTCTTGCCCAATCATAGGCCACCATTTGCATGTTTCATATTCGTTCCTGGCCGTTAGATGTATTCTTGTCCAATCAGAAGTCGCCATTTCAGCAAGTTCCATCTTCGGCCATGTTCGCTCTGAACCGTTTATTCTAATCATCGTCGGACAGGCCTGGATATTCTTCGGGCAGCATGTCCTGAAACAGTTGTTTGCGCATTCTGATCGCATTTTCCAGGGCCTCGGTGGGTGGTAGCCCCATAGCCTCTTCCAAGTGACGCTTGGTCTTCATGATGGACCTGTGCGTGGGATCGCCTTTCATTTCAAGCGGTAGTAAGGTATACTGTTCATAGATCGCCATGGCTGTTTTCCTGATGCGGGGGCGCATTTGGGTGTACGTCTGTTGTAAATTATCCTCTCCGGCGTCCTCAATCGCTGCAGCGTAAGTATTGATAGCTGCTGTCACAATACGATCCCAGAAGGTAGGTTCTGCTTTCCACGGACGTATGCTGACTATCTGAGGTCAAGCTCCCCGCATCACTAGATAGACTCTCGGCAATCTCTGTTTCGGTATCAGTCGGTACACTCTCAGCAGTCTCTGTATCAGCATCCGCCTCAACGGACTCCTCAGAGTCTTCAATCCCATGTATAGTTTTCTGGTGTCGCATCATATCGTAATGTCTGGTGAACGTGCGTTCGCACTCAGAGCAAGTATAAGTCATGTTGACGGTTGAACGTCGACTGTGCGTGTTTTTGGAAATACGCTCCCTTTTATAGACAGTAACGCCCGTCAACGCTTAGCTTAACGCTTCAACGCCCTGGTGAATTAGCTCAGAAGCTCTGATTTCCATGGAATTGACACCAATTCATCGAAATGCAGCGACGCCCGTCAACGCCCGTCGTTACGCCTTAACGCCCGTCTCAACGCCTTAACGCCCGTCTCAACGCCTTAACACACTTTTTTAACGCTTTAACTTCGTTTAATGATGCCTTCAAACAAATGTTGCTTTTGTGCTATTGCTCTGACATACGCCGCCATTTTGGAGCCGCCATGTTGGATCCGCCATTTTGGAACCGCCATCTTGGATATGTCCCATAATGCACCGGGTCAAAATACTCGCTTCTGATTGAACGAGAGCTCTGTGACGGATTTGAAATACTCGCTTCTGATTGGTGTACGTCGCTAAAGGTGACCGGAACTGACCTTTGACCCCGGCGCGCGCGGTGTAAAGGTTTCCAACATGGCGGCTCCAAAATGGCGGCGTATGTCAGAGCAATAGCACAAAAGCAACATTTGTTTGAACGCATCATTAAACGACGTTAAAGCGTTAAGAAAGTGTGTTAAGGCGTTGAGACGGGCGATAAGGCGTTGAGACGGGCGTTAAGGCGTTGAGACGGGCGTTAAGGCGTAACGACGGGCGTTGACGGGCGTCGCTGCATTTCGGTGAATTGGTGTCAATTCCATGGAAATCAGAGCTTCTGAGCTAATTCACCAGGGCGTTGAAGCGTTAAGCTAAGCGTTGACGGGCGTTACTGTCTATAAAAGCGAGCGTATTTCCAAAAACACGCACAGTCGACGTTCAACCGTCAACATGACTTATACTTGCTCTGAGTGCGAACGCACGTTCACCAGACATTACGATATGATGCGACACCAGAAAACTATACATGGGATTGAAGACTCTGAGGAGTCCGTTGAGGCGGATGCTGATACAGAGACTGCTGAGAGTGTACCGACTGATACCGAAACAGAGATTGCCGAGAGTCTATCTAGTGATGCGGGGAGCTTGACCTCAGATAGTCAGCATACGTCCGTGGAAAGTGAGACAGAACCTACCTTCTGGGATCGTATTGTGACAGCAGCTATCAATACTTACGCTGCAGCGATTGAGGACGCCGGAGAGGATAATTTACAACAGACGTACACCCAAATGCGCCCCCGCATCAGGAAAACAGCCATGGCGATCTATGAACAGTATACCTTACTACCGCTTGAAATGAAAGGCGATCCCACGCACAGGTCCATCATGAAGACCAAGCGTCACTTGGAAGAGGCTATGGGGCTACCACCCACCGAGGCCCTGGAAAATGCGATCAGAATGCGCAAACAACTGTTTCAGGACATGCTGCCCGAAGAATATCCAGGCCTGTCCGACGATGATTAGAATAAACGGTTCAGAGCGAACATGGCCGAAGATGGAACTTGCTGAAATGGCGACTTCTGATTGGACAAGAATACATCTAACGGCCAGGAACGAATATGAAACATGCAAATGGTGGCCTATGATTGGGCAAGAGTCTTTTTGAGTTGTAAACATACCCAACGCGGCTCCCCCAGCGTGGGTATGATGTGACATTGGGGAAAATAAACTATATGAAAAAACTTCTTGTTGTTGTTGTTC
Source organism: Hanleya hanleyi (assembly GCA_036873755.1). Taxonomy (NCBI): domain Eukaryota; kingdom Metazoa; phylum Mollusca; class Polyplacophora; order Lepidopleurida; family Hanleyidae; genus Hanleya; species Hanleya hanleyi. The sequence goes on from JAVTVY010008528.1 coordinate 9,729, forward strand.
TCTCATGTGTCATCCTTGTTGTTGTTGTTGTTCTCTCTCCGGTCTATATCATGGCGTCAAGGCGTTATGTAAGAGCGTTAAGGCGTAACGACGGGCGTTGACGGGCGTCACTGCATTTCGATGAATTGGTGTCAATTCCATGGAATATCTAGAAAATCAGAACTTCTGAGCTATTTCACCAGGGCGTTGAAGCGTTAAGCTTGGCGTTGGCGGGCGTTGCTACAATATGACACCTCATACGACGCATTCGGACCAAGATTGGAGAACAACACAAAGTATTGGTAGTTCAAGGCAATATCTCTGGACGCCTTCCCTTGAAGAAAGAGATTCTGGGTCAAATAGATGACGGACAGATTCTGATGATGGGATCCTTTCCACATACCCCCAAAAATGCCTGTTTTCTCTACTACGGCCAGGCTGCGCATGCGTAGATTGACGCGACTTGCACTTAAAAACACGCCATTCTGACTCTACCCCACACAAGCTTCACATTGATACCTCACACGACCCATTCGAACCGTGAATAGCCCATCTCTACCCCCAAACACACACCCACATACCCCCAAAAAATGCCTGCTTTCTATACTACGGCCAGGCTGCGCATGCGCAGACTATTGAACACGGACGAACCATTAGTGTAGTCAAGTGCTCCTCCACGAGAGCTTCAAAATAAGACCTCACTCGACCCCATCGGATCATTAGGGACTCACCTAGACCCCAACACGTCCACCCCGTATGGGCCTATACACTCACAGCCATTTTAAAAGATGGCCGCCTAAAAACACAGCCATTTTAAAACATGGCCGCCTAAAAACACAGCCATTTTCCAACATGGCCGCCTAAAAACACAACCATTTTAAAAGATGGCCGCCTAAAAACACAGCCATTTTAAAGGAATAGACAACATTTGGCAAACGTAAACTGCGACTGAAAGAACAATCCAAACAGAGCCCAAAAATATTTTTTTCCTATTTTTGAGATTCTTTCTAACGAAGAAAAATACTCCCAAACATTGGGAAAATGACCAGATGTGTTGAATGAAGGGAGCCACCATCTTTATGCCATCCTTATGGTCTAACCAATGAGCGGCGGAGTGATATCCACGTGACAACTAGCTCATGACGTCATTGGGCCTCTCTGCTGTAAGACAGCAAACATGGCAGCAAGTGATTTTCAACTTTTTCCAAGGGTCCGACGCCTTGCATTTCCGGGAGTTTCAACCTGACTGATGACAATGGCTGGCTGGGCCAAACCGTGCTTTCATCTACGCTGCTTGGGAGCAGTGTCGAGGGATACAAGAAGTGTCAGGCGTGTTCGAGCCCATTGAAGACGATCTACCGTAGAAATCGGTCGAGGATGCATGTACCGTAAAAGCCGGCCGGGTCGCCGATTTCGTTTAGTCGGCTCTGCTGTGAGATGTCCTGTTAGGAAACGATCGGACGAGCACATGTGCAAGTGCTGACATTAGCTGACAAGGATTTATTCCATAAACTTTCTCAGGTAAATTTTCTCGCACGCTAGATATTTGGGTGGGTGTTTAACGGCCGTGTCATGCCGAACAGTTTCTTTCGGCAACAGTTCAACGGTGAGAAAAATCTCCGGACAATCTTTCCCCGGAGAAATGGCCCTCCAGCTGAGGCAGATTTAGTTTCGTTTTCCCGTGCCGGTCTTTGTTGAGGCTCGATTCTTTGAATTGATAAAACAGAAATCAGAATTATTCTCATTCTCGGGTACATTAAACAATCTCAGTGAGTTTTACTGCCTAATTATGTTGACGCATGTTGGCGTAGTCATCAGCTGAAAAGTATTGGAAAATAACGAAAGCATATATTTTATCAGGCAACTTGATGCTGTTTTTTTTGACACTTAGACAGTCTAGACTGGCCGACAGATCAAACCCGATTTCTCAACAACAAGGATAAGATCATTGTTATTGTACAAACATCAGCCGGTATTTACAGGTTACAGAATACAAGAATGTATAGCCACACCTGCTGGCCTATCGGGCTGCGATTATTCCAGTGCAAGGCAAACTGTGCGTGTCCTCCCAGTTCACTGCAGTGTTCTGTGGCCCAGTGACGTCACTAAACTTGCCGTAATGGCGGCGGCCTTACAAGCCACAGAATTTATCATTAACGGCTTCTTACTCGGTTGGAAAAAATTGCAAAATTGAAATAAAAATGGTTTTGGACACTCCTGGAATTGTTCTTTCATTTGCAATATACGTTTATCAAAGGTTGTCTATTCCTTTAAAAGATGGCCGCCTAAAAACACAGCCATTTTCCAACATGGCCGCCTAAAAACACAGCCATTTTCCAACATGGCCGCCTAAAAACACAGCCATTTTAAAAGATGGCCGCCTAAAAACACAGCCATTTTCCAACATGGCCGTCTAGGAAAAACCCCAGTACATACACCAACAAGTCTAGACATGTACTAGCTGAAATACCAATGGAGAAATTTCACTTACTGTCTGTCCCACACGACCCCATTGGACCAATAGGGGCTCCCCTAGCTCCAAAACGTCTATTTCCATACCCTTGGGCCACCGCGCATGCGCAGAATGCCGATAGTTCAACCCACACCCAGCCCATGAGATGCCCCCTCACATAGGCTTCACTTTGATACCTCACTCGACCCCATTGGACCATTAGGGACTCCCCTACATCCCAAAACGTCTATTTCCATACCCTTGGGCCACCGCGCATGCGCAGAATGCCGATATTTCAACCCCACACCCAGCCCATTAGATGCCCCTTCACGAATGCTTCACTTTGATACCTCACTCGACCCCATCGGACCATTTTATCTAGGGACTACTTTTTCTCCGCGGAAGCTTTTTCCCGCGACCGAATCACCGCCAAAACCGCTGCCAGACCGCATCACCGCGGATGAATACATCCCCTGTACCAATTGGAACTCTCCTGTGTTGGAGGTAGCTTTTGGTCCTTCTGCCGGAACTATACTGCACTTGACCTCCCCATCCTCCCCGTGACCTCCCCTGCATCCAAAGTGTACAGATGGCGCCACCATAGGAAGTTGTGACGTCATTTTTACATCCGGGGAGAATAATACCCAATATCCCTTTTATATACTACTCGCCGCGTGTTTTAGCTGTAGTTAATATACAAGCAAAGACACGAGGCTTATTATCCACTCTTTTCATGGTTTGATTGAGATTGTTGATTTGAAACACTTGACGTTCAAACGGATCCTACGTTAAGCGGGATTAGACTCAAGTTACAATCGTATTTTGCCGATGGATCTCAAAAGAGAATGGCGGCGTGAGTAGTATATAAATACTAAATCTCTTATCATTCGTGAGGAGGGTAAATGGGGAGAGAAATTTGGGGACGTGTGGTTGACATTGAGATATTTTCCTGTGTCTTAGACCTTGGTTGGACTTTGGACCTTTGGGGTCACTTCGGCTCACATGACTCTCGCGGGAATGTAAAATAGGACTTGGAAATCAGCCAGAACTCTAGTAAAAATGACTTTACGCTTAGTCGTGTGGGTCTTGATGGGCCCCATGTGGTCCATACAGGCCATGGCTCCCCTTGAAGCGCTCGTCGATGTAACTTCAAATAACATGACTGTTGAATGGATGAAAAAAATCGAACTTGGAAAAAATCTCGTAATCTCGAATCTCGTGAAAAATTAGAGAAACGGGCTTTACATCCAGTCATTTGGGTTTTGGTGGGCCCTACATGGCCCACAAGGGTTGTGCAGGGTCTCGTGTTGAAGCGATGGTCGAGGGCACTTCGACTCATGTGACTGACGGCTGGATAAGAAAATGGGACATGGAAAATCTCCCTTCCCGAAGCGTTCTTCGAGGATACATCGCGTCACATGTTTAAATGATGGGCTACAAATTGAGGTCCGGAACTTTAGTTAAAAAATGCAGAAAACGGACTGTACATCCAGACAAATGGTTCTATATTCCATATTTGATCCACACGGGTCATGTGGAGTGTCGTCGTGAAGCGCTCCTTAACCCTACCTGGCCTGGGGGGGCCATTATGGCCCCCCTACCAAACTTTCTACGCTATATCCGGAACGACAAAAAACGGAGAGCTGAAACTCCGTGACTTTATAGTTTGTCATATTGGGGTCATTTTGAGTCTATTTGCATGACCCCTCGAGCAGAGGATCATGGGTAAATCCAAGATGGCGGCCACAAGGGGTAGCAGAAAAGTGATATTTTTGACATATTTCTTCACAATTTCTGTTTTTCCGCGATGAAAAGTGGGCAAAAACTAATCTATTTCACATCACATTAATATTTGCTAATTTATCATGCAGTTTTTGCGGAGAAATTGCAAAAATAAAAAATTCGGAAAATCTGACCGAAAAATCAACCAAAAAATGACGTTTTTGAAAATGACGTCACTGTGACGTCATCAAAGCGACCATCTTGGATTTTTTCACATTTTCTGGTAGGGCTTGACCCAAGGGTATAGTGTGATAAGTTTCAGCCCCCTAACTCAAGGGTTAAGAAAAATAATTAGGGGGGGCCATTTCGCCCCCCCCCCAGGCCTGGGACAGGTCCCAAAAAGCCCAGGCCAGATAGGGTTAAGGGCACTTCGGATCCCGAAACTGGCAAGTAGATGCAAGAATAGGATTACGGAAAGCACCGAAAATGCGGGAAAACGAGCTTCACAGCCAGTCAGATGGCTATACGTCAGACATGTTGGGTCTGCATGAGTCATGCAAGCTCACGTATTGAAGCTCTCGTCGAGGTAACTTCCTCAGGAAGTAACTCTATCAGGATAGATAGTCCCATCATCCCCTACCCACAACACTACTAATTATCCATGTCCTGGTGTATATGGGTGCACATTTCATCGATACGAGTCCGCATTCGCCCGTGTTTGCGCTTTCTGATTACGTCAATTCCGATAAACAGAGCTTCACTCTGCAGTGCCCATTTGGACCTTGGATGGCCTACCAATCCCCCCAAACACGCCCCTGCGCACCCCCAAAATGTTGTCGTTCTCTACTGCTCGTCTGTGCATGCGAAGCTCGAAGTCACTTCTGGTGAAACTCACGCCAATCGTAGTCTATACAACGAGGGCTTTAAGACGAGACCACGTTCGACCCATGAGGAGCAGGTATGGCCCATATAGAGAGACCTCGAGGGTCCATTGTCCAAAGTTCATCTCAGGTCCAAGGTCACATGTCAAAGGTCAACCTCAAGGTCAAAGATCAACCCACCACACTTCCACCACATTTCCCTTCCCATTTACCATACGAGTGACAAGAGATGTATGCATCAGCTACTACTGTTGTCTGATGGTATAGCTTTGTTTGACATGTTAGAAGTAACAAAAGAGAAGATACTGGTCCGTTGACCGCTCTGGGCCGAAGAAAATGGCCGATATAGTTCCGGCAAAGGTCGCGTGACAGAAAGTGACCCCGGCGCTGTATTTCTCTGTGGTGAAGCACTCAATTCCGGCGGGGATGTGGTCACTTCTGATACCGGGGATAAACCTCCGCGGACGGAAAATAGTCCCATGTCGAGATCCTTGAGACTCCAAATAGGCTGGTTGTCGCCTCACCTGAATCTTCGGCAATGTCCGGGAATGTCTGGAGGGTAATTGACATTCTAGGTCAATTTTGCCACGCCAGGGGTTTAGCTTATAGGTTATCACCATGCATAGCAATACATGCTGCAGGAGAATCTCCCCCCTGGCGCTGGTGGGAGTTTAACCCGCACTGCACGCACCAAAGGCTGGCACCTTATCCATTTAGCTATCGGTCAATACATACTAGGCAAGGTTGAAAATACCCTAATATACCTACTAGAGCACAGATATACATACTGCTATGGCATGGGCTCAATGGGGGAACCCACTCATGAAAATTTACGGTATGGAGTGTGTCACCTTATTTTTTCTGTCGTGCGCTGTCGTAATACGATGAAAGAAATCTCGCTGCCATGGGTTGACTTTCGATGAAAAGTTTTGACTGCGCATGGGTGGTGCAAAGGCAGATCTGGGTGGACTTTTTAGGGTCGAGGTGAACCAATATTGGTACGAATGAGTCGTGGAAAATAGTGAAGCACTCGTGAGGGAGTGTCCGACTGGATGCGTGTGTTGTGGAAATCTGTGCCTGGGAAGTGAGAACGGGAGACAGAAAAAATAAGGTGCCACAGTATACTCCATACCGCAAATGTTCATGAGTGGTTTCCCCATCGATATTCTCAGGGCTTCGGGTGCGCTTTCATGAGTGCCAATCAGATCTCTCAAACGCTTCATATCCGTAATCAGACCTAACTAATAATCTGTAGTGTCGTTGATCGGAGAACATACATATCCTCTTCGTGTTCAGAGTATTTTCAAATTGTCAAATACAGGACCGCTTCAACTGACGACGCAAGATCCCCAGCCTTGTCAAATGAATCGGTGCATCATCCCAAATAATGGTTCGTCTATCAGATCCGACCCATGAGGGTTAGCTTATAAACCACAACAAATACCGGCCACTTCAATCGGAAATATTCCCGATATATTTCGTCTCCTTCTGGTTGCTTTGAAGTCAGACGTTAATATCTGTGAATGTTTTTATGATAATTACTCTGTTATTCCAAGACGGATCCGAGTAATGGAATTCTAGAAGAATCTATATACATGTACGATTATAAAGACTATGGTAGACCATAGATCGAAGCCTACATTACTACATAGTAGACTGGCAGAAATCAGCAGGAATGTGAAGGAATCAGCTCAGAAACACAAACAGCGTAAGAGGAAAGGACAAAAAATAGGGAAAAGCGAAATTTCAATTTAAATAAAAAAAAATAAAAATAACGAGAAGCATTACCAATGGCCCTTGTTGGCCATTGTAACACCTGAAACTCTAATGCTGTTGTCTGGTGGAGAGAGTGATTGTCTGGTGGAGAGAGTGATTGTCTGATTTGTGGTTGAATTATGAGATCGATATTATCAATATTGTATTGTCTCGACTAGTATTTCTACACTTAGAAATATTGTTAGATGTAACAGCACGTGGGAGAGCTTGAGAGGCACAGCCAAATACAGTGAAAGTTGGGAAGATTTATGTATAGTTGTGAATGGTGTCACCAGTCTAACTCGACCATTCTGACATGTCATTGTGCATAGTTAACAGGTGCCCGCTTCTTAAGCGTTCGATTAGCCATCATTTACAATGTAAGAAAGTAAGATGAAAGAAGCAAATACATGCGGTTCATAATACAGTTGATCAATAGAGTCGCTCGCCCAATAAAGAGGTCTATGAACAGATGTCAGTTCTAATAGAGGAGAAATCATCGAGCACAATCCCTCTAACAAGTCCGCCCTACAACATGTGTTAATAACGGCCTATTAAAATCTTGCTTGGCTGGGTAAGTCGAATCAAGACGCAAAATAACACAGACCTCAATCTGACCTTGTGAGGTTGATCCGAACTACTTCTAAACAGGAGCGAGTGCTCGTGCGGCAAGAGATGGTGACACGCGCAAACGATCCATCACTGTCAACACTTAGTCACGTGACTATACCCGTCAATAGACTATAATAGTTATCGAAATATGCTGCATTCAATAGGTAACCTATTTCGATCCAAGTCGTGTCTACATTAATTCATGTCATCAGAGAAGGCTCTGACAAATTGTTCAAGCAGAATTAAATTAGGAAATAGTACCGTACGAAGTTTAAAGCTTGATCTCGTCCTCTCATATAAAGCGTTACACGGTTGTAAAGTGAATTTAGCGAGCAAAATGTAATCTGTGATTGCTGATCAGTATTCTCAATCTATATAATTTTTGTTATACAGTCATGTAGAGAATGATGTCTCTCAGTCACGCTTTGATCGTGACTGTTTCTATGGACATCATGAGGATCTTGAAGAACATGTGTTCATACGGTCCCTAGTTCGGAATTATATATATTATGATATGCATCACTAGAGAAAAACTTTGTGTGGAGGCGCTCGATGATATAGCTCTGTTTTATAAGTTTCTACAATAATGTGTTGTGTTGTGATTATAATTGTCACCTTTTGGACAGGATCTAGCAAATGCTACTAGGCTAGGTATGATTTTGCGATGTGCAGGTCCCACCGGAATATTACTGTCCAGAAAGCGTTAGTTTACGATGTCGGAATTGTAATGACCTAGCTTGTCGTAAAGTCGACGTGAGAGGAGGCACACTTCATATTCATGGAGATATAGGTCTACATATGATATGCCGTAAGAGTCATCTGTAGCTTCCTTCAAATCCACTGAAGGCGGATATGTATCCTTCCGTGTTTCATTTATATAGCGACTATCCACAGCGAGAAGATCGTCTATATAGCGTTTGGTGAATGAGAAGGAACGGGCCTTGAAATGATCGATTTTGAAAGCACATGCATAGAATCGTATTCATAAGAGAACAGATATATGTTAGCCAAAGGAAGTGCACAATTGGTACCAATTGGAATTCCTAATTGTTGTTGATATGTTATCTATGAGCAACTCTATAAACAGAGAGTCATCGCATGGATGGTGTTCTTTGTATGTAGTAGGGCCAAAGAATGCTTTATGGCTTCTGACATTAATATATCTGCGATCAATTTTGAACTTCGATATTATTAATGAACTAATTAAGACGGTCGATAAGGTCCTGATGAGGGATTGCAGTATAAAGAGTGAAGACATCCCATGTGGATATCTGTCTGTACTGTATGTGTCATTTTGCAAGTCCTTCCTTAAGACAATTGATTGGGGTGTTTGGGTTTTTTTTCAATATCCACATAAATTCAACGCCAGACTGTTTAGAAACAGTGGCGCGATATCTTTCTCTCAAATGAGTTTGAAAGGAATTTCGTGGTGCAGCTTCTAGAACCAGCTATGAATCTAGCTTTGTATGGTGATTTACGCATTTTGGGAGTCCAATAACTTTTGGCCTATCGTTATGAGTGGTTTAAAGAAAAATACCGCTTTCCTGAGAAAAACAATTGTGTTTGCAGCTTGGGAATATGTAGACTCATTCGATTCTATTCCATCCTTTGACGAGCATCCAATGTATTTTTATAATATGACTTTTTTCTGTATATATGCGTTGTTCAAAAACAATATGCAGTCCTAACATTGTGCGATGATAATATTTGACATCTGTCGTAGAAGTGGAGATAACTCCCGTGTCGTCAACACAAGCTTATCACGATTATCGTCCCTATTTTAAAGTAGAATAATGAATTACCAAAGCCAATATACAGTTTGCGTGCGTCGATTGATTCAGTTTATTTGAAAAAAAACATTATCTATTGACATCCTCGTAGTCAGTCAACTTTTAACGGCCACGTTTTATAAAAGATATTAACAGGCATGAAAATTTCAGTGTTATATTCGTCAATAAAGCTCATTTTCATGGTGACGATAACATAATGAAAGGACATCATTTCCACATCAAACCACCCATTAAAGAAGGTTCATTATAAACATTTATAATATGAACAATTGTCCATAATTATTGATAGATATTAATGACCGTTAACAATTTCATCTCAATGATCAATTTCTCCTGTATTTTATCCATATAAACACTTTTTCATTTCGGTCTACGGTCTCATAACCCTCTGACAAATGTTGCAGCTGATCACAGCTAGGAGCCTATATGAGCTAGGGGTTCTCACAGTGGGGATGGATGAATATATGTAGTTGTATCCATTTGTCAAAGAAAGAACATACAAACGTTTGGCCCGCATGGTTAATACATATTGCTAATAAATATACCGGACGGTATACATGTAGCATGAGAATTTGCTCTCAGATGTTAGCAGTTCATGTTAAACACCCCATACGATATGACAAGAACTTTTACTGCTTTAGTGCGAACAAAAACTAGATAGGCATGTACAATAATATGATACATTTTTATCAATTCTATCACAGCATTTATATCATATATTTTCGTATAGTAATATTGTAATTTAAACTAATTTAAACCTACCAGGCCTGCCCCCCCCTCGGAACGACAAAAAATTAAGAGCTGACACTCAGTGACTTTATAGTTGGTCATATTGGGGTCTGGGGTCATTTTGAGCCTATTTGCATACCCCCTGAGTAGAGGATCATGGATAAATTCAAGATGGCGTCCACGGAGTGTACCAGAAAATAATGTTATTATTGTCATGAAAAATAATGTTTCCGCGATGAAAAGTGGGCAAAAACTATTTTACTTCACATCACATTAATATTTACTAATTTATCATGCAGTTTTTGCGGAGAAATTTCATAAATGAAAAATTCGAAAAATCTGACCGAAAAATCGACCAAAAAATGCCGTTTTCGAAAATGACGTCACTGCGACATCATCAAAGCGGTCATCCTGGATTTTTTAACATTTTCTGGTAGAGCTTCACCCAAGGATATAGAGTGGTAAGCTTCCATTTTACCCCTAAAAATAATTAGGGAGGGTCGATATGGCCACTCCCCAAGCCTGGACAGATCCCCAAAAGCCCAGGTCAGATTGGGTTAAACTAAAATTTATAGGAGAAAAGATCTTAATTGCCATTATTTTTGTATAAATGCCGATTCAGTGGCCATTACTTTCCAACAAGTTAAAAAGTAATGGGAGTGTAATCATAAAAATAGCATTGCAATGGTAATTGAATGGCTTGGAACCCTTAAATTTCAGTTTCAATCGTTAAGCTGTTGAGTCACTACAATAACAATTATAAAGGTTTGATTTCAAGATTAATGGATTTAGACAATTTTAATGAGACTGCTAAGTGTTTACTGTTCATTGCTTGCAGTAGTGGTTAATGCTGGTACACTGATTCTACCTGGAGATAGGAAATACCAGAGTACGGTACTTCCTCTAATAAATCGCTTACCCTATCGGAAATCGATCACCCACGAATTTGGGAGAAAAATGCAATCGGAAGTTGTAATAATTCAATCACCCTCGATGACCACACTCACGCTAAATGTGCCCTTGTTGACGTGTGTCAGTGACAGTGGAAATACAGTGATGGACGTAGTAAGACCATATGTAATATGTCTAGACCTATGACGGACTAATCATATAAACTTGCAACTATTTATTTGAAGTCTGTAACTTCTAATCTAGGAAAGGATTTCCAAGACCGTCGCACGCGGTTTCCATTTTTCATATACTTTTTTTTATTTTTTTATTTTTTTTATTTATATATTTATTTCCGAACTTTCACAGACATATCTCGGACATATATACAGTTCATGAAATCAGCACACATGAGCATAAACGAATTAAGTCATTTGAATGCCAGTCACTATCTAAACAAAAGATGAAAAATTGACCACCGGGCATTAAAATCTTCCCATTTACAATTGGTATCGGCAATACACTTTTCTACAAAGTACTGGAAACGTAAATCGTTCTTAACCCCTTGTATATGTACCCTTTGTCCCTTTGTCCTTTGCCTATATATGTGGTATTTTACCATGATTATTATTACATTAATAATTTTTGACCCAGAGGCTTGTACACCAAATAGAACTTTTTCTAATGTCAAATCTAGTCTTATACCAGTCGTTTCCCAAATCCATGATTGAAAGTTTGACCACAGAGACGACGTGTATCTACATGTCCACAATAAGTGTGTTATCGACTCCGGACATTCCTTACAAAAGGTACATAAATTATCGGTAACATATTTAATTTTTTCCAAAAATAAGTTCGTGGTAAGAATTCGCGTTAGAATACAGTACTGGAACCACTTTAGTTTTGTTTCCAATCCTATTTTAAAGGGTAAAATATTCGCGTTTTGCCACCACGAAATTTCAAACGTTTCCTTAAGTTCATCCTCCCATTTTTTCGCTGCTTTTGTTTTCGTTGTTTTTTTTTCGGTCTGCACAAAATATTATAGAAGTATTTTTCACCCTTTACCGCTTTAAATAAAGGTTCAATATTCTTGGGAACAAATGGGGACAGTACTGTACAGGTCCTCTGCGATTTTAAACCGACTTCCAGCTGGCATTTTTTTGTTGCACTAATAACACCTTGGTAACTTAAGAAATTATGACTGCATTTATGAAGTACCGAAAAAGATTTCAACCAATTCGGATAATTGTTATTTTGTCGTTGTTCCAAATACATTCTCTTCTAAAATCGTAATCAGTTTTACAGCAATTATTTTCTTGAAGATCTGCCCAGGCACACAAGACGTCTTTCCAAAATGGATTTAGCATTGCGTTAGCAATCTTCCTTAAACTAGTTGGTCCTAATTCTAGTAGATCTATTCTGTGCCTGGGCAAAATTTCGTCCGCTAAAGCACTTCAGCAACATCCATTTCTACCTAAAACTAAGCGGCGCAGCGATGTTATCTTCAAAGATTTGATAAAATTAGCAATATCTGGCACTTTAAGTCTCCCATTCTCATAATTTTCCATTATCTGATGCCTGTTCACCCTATCGGGTTTATAATTCCATAAAAAATTGAAACATTTCCCCTGCAGTTCATTAATAAATGTGACCGGTGGGTTTGGTAAAGCAGTGAATAGGTGGTTCAATTTCGGGAGGCACTGCGGTGGTCTAATGGTTAGAGCGTCGGCCTCGTAAGCGGTAGGTACTGGGTTCGACCCAGGCCGGGTCATACCTAAGACTTGAAAAATGGAACTTGTTGCTCCCTCGCTTACGCTCAGCATTAAGAGGATAGAACAAGGACTGGTTCGCTCGGTGTCAGTATAATGTGACTGAGTGGGGTGTCATGTCTGCCTACGGCATGATATTTCAGTGGGACAGCACTATAAAATGGCAGCATTAGATCTGCTCGGTTACAAGTAGGTACCCCTGCCCCTCCCCCTCCCCTCCCTTCCCTTCCCCGTCGTGATATAGCTGAAAAAATGTTGAAAGCGACGTTAAACCCTATTCACTCACTCACTCACTCAATTTCGGGAGATATACATATACTTTTTGGTTGGTAAAGGGAGACTACTCTGTTGTGTTAGTTGCCAAAATTGTCCGAGGGATAACGGGATAATTCAGCTCAATGTGCTTGAGTATTCACTCCAATTAACTGAATTATATTTAATCAAACCCTGGCCACTTCAGTAGAATTTCAGACAACTCAATTATATCGCTCCAATTTATTACCTGTATATTGTAGGATTCTACTGGTGGACTGTTTGTTAGTCCCCGCGGCCCGCCTTCTGTATACATGTCATTCGACAAATGTATGTAGGTTTATTGTTTAGGTGGGAAATTTAAGCCGTACGACGTCGGGCATTGCAGGTTAGTTTTCTGGGTATTCTTGCATTTACCATGTTTACCCCATGTAGAGGCATGCTCATGTTCATCCATTCACATCAGATGAGTTATACATATATATATCTGTCATCACAGCTCCCGAGCTAGCGTATATAATTCCGCTTAAGCTAGGGATCGTGTGGATACTTTATATTCTCCACATGAACAGCTGCAATAAAAGCGCGGCTGAGGTACTAAGGCTACGTCCGAGAATCCATCGTATTCTCGTGCCTGAATGTGAGGTGCCGCGGGAAGCTTTCCTATGGTTGCGTTTTAGTCACCAGACGCCAATTGTCTCCACCTCTTGCATATCGTTCTAACTATAATAGATAAGAAATCATCGAACACAATTCTTCTAACAAACACTTGTTCGCTGAATGTTCTCATTGTGAAAAATTTTGGAGAGAATTACGCGACGGGTTAATGTCGTTTGACCGTAATATTGTTCTATCGACTTTGCATATTATATTCGGCATTTTAGATGCTCCTGTTGTGATAAATCACTCGATACTTTCCGGAAAAATATTATATATATATATAGGTACATTCTCGCAAACGAGGTACCAAGTATGGCTGCTTTATTTTCAATGTATCGATAAATATTTAGAATAGAAAAACAATTAGCACTGAATAACATCTTAGTTCATCATTTTGAAAACAAGTGGAATTTATTGAAAATGTTTTTTGAAAGCGTCAGAGGCGATTTATTAATCCTACCAGGCCTGGGGGGGAATGCCCCTCCCCCTCCAACAAAACTTTCTGCGCTATCTCCGGAACGACAAAAATTAAGAGTCGACACTCCGTGACTTTGTATCTTATCATATTGGCGTCATTTTGAGTCTATTTGCATTACCCCCGAGGAGAGGATCATGGGAAAATTCAAGATGGCAGCCACATGGGGTAACAGAAAAGTGATGTTTTCGTCATTTTTCTTCACAATTTCTGCTTTTTCGCGATGAAAATAATTGGACAAAAACTATTTTATTTCACATCACATTAATATTTACTAATTTATCATGCAGTTTTGTGGAGAAATTGCATAAATATAAAAAATTCGAAAAATCTGACCGAAAAATGACCAGAAATGTCATTTTTGAAGATGACGTCACTGTGACGTCATCCAAGCGGCCATCTTGAATTTTTTTTTTTACATTTTCTGGTAGAGCTTGGCCCAAGGGTATATTGTAAGTTTCAGCCCTCTAGCTCAAGGGGTAAGCAAAATAATTAGGGAGCCATTCCCTCCCCAGGCCTGCAGTGGACAGGTCCCAAAAAGCCCAGGCCAGATAGGGTTAATGCCAATACACGATTTTTTTAAGTTTCCTGGAGGATACAACAAATAGATAATTATATATTTAACGACTACGATTGTTGTACACTTCATTTTTGTCATTCAATGTCTGATTAAATTAGGTCTCAAACGTTTTGCTCTGATTTTTTCCTCTTCCCCAGATGTGTAATTTATGTACTTGTGTTTTCTTGTCTCTTTGGTGTGTCAATTTTAATGTATGTATCAATGTCCAAATGTACAATATTTACTGAAGAACAAAATCAATCAAAAAAAAAACTTCTAACATGTCCACTCTATAACAGCATATTAGAATCTTGCTTGGCTGAAGGAGGCTGACCCACTAACGCTGACCTTTTGAGGTTGAACCAAACGACTTCTATACACACGTCTTCTACACATGATGGACGCATGCTTGTATGCTCCAGTAGGCCTCAGGCTCCTAAATAAAAAAAAGTCCCGATCCGTTAACCCCTATACGTAATCTCTGCCAAAGATCAGAATTTTCCCGATTTTTTTCCGCCTTCGTTGCAACGATTAATAGAAAGCCTTTGGTACCACTGGCAAGTATTGTATTTGTTCTATTCAGCTGCAAATTTTATTTCGATTCACTGCTCGATAACATGCCTCGCCGGGGCACTATTTGCGGGGCCTGGGCACTGCTTTCAGCAGGCAGAGAAAACAGCGAAATAAGCACCTCATGTGTAGAGGCGCGCACAGCTTGAAATATTGACGGTAAAAGTTTGACAAGAAGTTTGTCACCTTGTAGCGCTTGAAATAAACTACTTCCTGTCGAAAGATGGAAGTCTCAACTCAATTAGGGAACCAGCGAGGTACAATTTTGTTAATACTGCCGAACGTGTAAATTATTTAGGAGTCTGATGCCTACTACATCAACATTTTCTGAACGTACTTGATCAAACTGTGTTGGAAAATGGACTCCAGGTAAGGTATACACCGCTAAATTGGGTATCGTAGCTCAACTTATTTATTGTTTGGTGGGAATTCGCAAGATTCCATTCATTGTGGGGGTTGAGATCGGGTGGGATCGTTTTATTAAGGGGGTGGGGGTATATTTGTTGTGTGTTTATGCTGATTAAAATCGGCTATTCGTGCCGTCTTGCAGCCGTTTACCGTCTCAAATCTTTACGACCAAGATATATTTTCAAGTAACACTGAATGGATTGAATTATTTTAATATTTTGTGAATTTACATCATCTGGTGCCTTGCTGAAGTGCTAAAATGGTCGAAAATGCTGGTTTCTGGTGAGAACGTGTGATCATTGTAATGTCCATATCTGTCTCAAAATGAACTGGCCGATATCAGCACTGATTCAATCAGTCTCATGGTATAACAGAATGATCAGAGACCCGGCTGAGAATGCTTAAGTTGTCAGATACAGACATTACAGACTAGTTTTAACTGGATTATCCACCATTTTTGGATTTTTTTACCTGCATCAGTGGCTATTTTATTCACTCTCAGTGGAACTCAGAAACCTGAAATAATTATACAAGTTTATGAGAAGTACCTGAACTCTGGTGCCTGCAGTAATACAATATATTGTTCAGAAAGATTCGTTTGACCCTGGCTAACGTCTGACATAAACGGAAAGGGTCATCCTGAATTTATATGCCTGACATGGGGGTGGGGACAGATTTTGTAATATTATTTGCATTGTCCTCCTTTCGAATTGGCACTTTGTGGCATCTATTTGTAGAGGAAACATTGCTGGCTAATATATAACTAAATTCGACAGTTTCACGCTTCTGGTTTTTCAGCAAAATCAAATTTATTCCGCAAAATTGCCGAAAATTAGCGTTTTTAAGAGTATCGTATCGCAAAAATGACAATAATTCAATGGAAGGACCAGCACGCTAGTAACAGGTTTCCGAATATGTACGAATATATGGGTCGTCCATTCAAGAACTAATCATAGCGTTTGTTATGGTATCTTTACAAATCCGGGCTTGATCGCCAAGCCCATATGTGTGCTTTAGCTGGCCGAAAACTGTTGAATTTTGATGGGGGTACATGTAGCAAAAACCGCATAGCGCGCAAAGTATTTGATGAAAACGCGTGAAATTTTTCAACCTTCCGGACAATTGAATGATGCAAGCCCATGTCTGATATCAGACTGATCGGATGAAATAAGCCCACCTAATAGGCCTCAGGCTCCTAAATAAAAAAAAGTCTCGATCCGTTAACCCCTATACGTAATCTCTGCCAAAGATCAGAATTTTCCCGATTTTTTTCCGCCTTCGTTGCAACGATTAATAGAAAGCCTTTGGTACCACTGGCAAGTATTGTATTTGTTCTATTCAGCTGCAAATTTTATTTCGATTCACTGCTCGATAACATGCCTCGCCGGGGCACTATTTGCGGGGCCTGGGCACTGCTTTCAGCAGGCAGAGAAAACAGCGAAATAAGCACCTCATGTGTAGAGGCGCGCACAGCTTGAAATATTGACGGTAAAAGTTTGACAAGAAGTTTGTCACCTTGTAGCGCTTGAAATAAACTACTTCCTGTCGAAAGATGGAAGTCTCAACTCAATTAGGGAACCAGCGAGGTACAATTTTGTTAATACTGCCGAACGTGTAAATTATTTAGGAGTCTGATGCCTACTACATCAACATTTTCTGAACGTACTTGATCAAACTGTGTTGGAAAATGGACTCCAGGTAAGGTATACACCGCTAAATTGGGTATCGTAGCTCAACTTATTTATTGTTTGGTGGGAATTCGCAAGATTCCATTCATTGTGGGGGTTGAGATCGGGTGGGATCGTTTTATTAAGGGGGTGGGGGTATATTTGTTGTGTGTTTTTACTGATTAAAATCGGCTATTCGTGCCGTTTTGCAGCCGTTTACCGTCTCAAATCTTTACGACCAAGATATATTTTCAAGTAACACTGAATGGATTGATTTTTTTTAGTATTTTGTGGATTTACATCATCTGGTGCCTTGCTGAAATGCTAAAATGGTCGAAAATGCTGGTTTCTGGTGAGAACGTGTGATCATTGTAATGTCCATATCTGTCTCAAAATGAACTGGCCGATATCAGCACTGATTCAATCAGTCTCATGGTATAACAGAATGATCAGAGACCCGGCTGAGAATGCTTAAGTTGTCAGATACAGACATTACAGACTAGTTTTAACTGGATTATCCACCATTTTTGGATTTTTTTACCTGCATCAGTGGCTATTTTATTCACACTCAGTGGAACTCAGAAACCTGAAATAATTATACAAGTTTATGAGAAGTACCTGAACTCTGGTGCCTGCAGTAATACAATATATTGTTCAGAAAGATTCGTTTGACCCTGGCTAACGTCTGACATAAACGGAAAGGGTCATCCTGAATTTATATGCCTGACATGGGGGGTGGGGACAGATTTTGTAATATTATTTGCATTGTCCTCCTTTCGAATTGGCACTTTTTGGTATCTATTTGTAGAAGAAACATTCCTGGTTAATATATAACTAAATTCGATAGTTTCACGCTTCTGGTTTTTTAGCAAAATCAAATTTAATTCACAAAATTGCCGAAAATTAGCGTTTTTAATAGTATCGTATCGCAAAAATGACAATAATTCAATGGAAGGACCAGCACGCTAGTAACAGGTTTCCGAATATGTAGGAATATATGGGTCATCCATTCAAGAACTAATCATAGCGTTTGTTATGGTATCTTTACAAATCCGGGCCTGATCGCCAAGCCCAGATGTGTGCTTTAGCTAGCCGAAAACTGTTGTATTTTGATGGGGGTACATGTAGCAAAAAACGCATAGCGCGCAAAGTATTTGATGAAAACGCGTGAAATTTTTCGAGCTTCCGGGCAATTGAATGATGCAAGCCCATGTCTTATATCAGACTGATCGGATGAAATAAGCCCACCTAATAGGCCTCAGGCTCCTAAATAAAAAAAAGTCCCGATCCGTTAACCCCTATACGTAATCTCTGCCAAAGACCAGAATTTTCGCGATTTTTTTCCGCTTTCGTTGCAAGGATTAATAGAAAGCCGTTGGTACCACTGGCAAGTATTGTATTTGTACTATTCAGCTGCAAATTTTATTTCGATTCACCGCTCGATAACATACCTCGCCGGGGCACTATTTGCGGGGCCTGGGCACTGCTTTCAGCAGGCAGAGAAACCAGCGAAATAAGCACCTCATGTGTAGAGGCGCGCACAGCTTGAAATAATGACGGTAAAAGTTTGACAAGAAGTTTGTCACCTTGTAGCGCTTGAAATAAACTACTTCCTGTCGAAAGATGAAAGTCTAAACTCAATTAGGGAACCAGCGAGGTACAATTTTGTTAATACTGCCGAACGTGTAAATTATTTAGGAGTCTGATGCCTACTATACATCAACATTTTCTGAACGTATTTGATCAAACTGTGTTGGAAAATGGACTCTAGGTAAGGTATACACCGCTAAATTGGGTATCGTAGCTCAACTTATTTATTGTTTGGTGGGAATTCGGAAGATTCCATTCAATGTGGGGGTTGAGGTCGGGTGGGATCGTTTTATTAAGGGGGTGGGGGTATATTTGTTGTGTCTTTTTACTGATTAAAATCGGCTATTCGTGCCGTTTTGCAGCCGTTTACCGTCTCAAATCTTTACGACCAAGATATATTTTAAAGTAACACTGAATGGATTGAATTTTTTAGTATTTTGTGGATTTACATCATCTGGTGCCTTGCTGAAATGCTAAAATGGTCGAAAATGCTGGTTTCTGGTGAGAACGTGTGATCATTGTAAATGTCCATATCTGTCTCAAAATGAACTGGCCGATATCAGCACTGATCCAATCAGTCTCATGGTATAACAGAATGATCAGAGACCCGGCTGAGGATGCTTAAGTTGTCAGATACAGACATTACAAACTAGTTTTAACTGGATTATCCTCCATTTTTGTATTTTTTGACCTGCATCAGTGGCAATTATTCACTCTTAGTGAACTCAGAAACCTGAAATAATTATACAAGTTTCTGAGAAGTACCTGAACTTTGGTGCCTGTAATAATACAATGTCTGGTTCAGAAAGATTCGTTTGACCCTGGCTAACGTCTGACATAAACCGGAAGGATCATCCTGAATTTATATGCCTGACATGGGGGGTGGGGACGGATTTTGTAATATTATTTGCATTGTCCTCCTTTCGAATTGACACTTTTTGGCATCTATTTGTAGAGGAAACATTCCTGGTTAATATATAACTAAATTCGATAGTTTCACGCTTCTGGTTTTTTAGCAAAATCAAATTTAATTCACAAAATTGCCGAAAATTAGCGTTTTTAAGAGTATCGTATCGCAAAAATGACAATAATTCAATGGAAGGACCAGCACGCTAGTAACAGGTTTCCGAATATGTACGAATATATGGGTCGTCCATTCAAGAACTAATCATAGCGTTTGTTATGGTATCTTTACAAATCCGGGCTTGATCGCCAAGCCCATATGTGTGCTTTAGCTGGCCGAAAACTGTTGAATTTTGATGGGGGTACATGTAGCAAAAACCGCATAGCGCGCAAAGTATTTGATGAAAACGCGTGAAATTTTTCAACCTTCCGGACAATTGAATGATGCAAGCCCATGTCTGATATCAGACTGATCGGATGAAATAAGCCCACCTAATAGGCCTCAGGCTCCTAAATAAAAAAAAAGTCCCGATCCGTTAACCCCTATACGTAATCTCTGCCAAAGATGAGAATTTTCCCGATTTTTTTCCGCCTTCGTTGCAACGATTAATAGAAAGCCTTTGGTACCACTGGCAAGTATTGTATTTGTTCTATTCAGCTGCAAATTTTATTTCGATTCACTGCTCGATAACATGCCTCGCCGGGGCACTATTTGCGGGGCCTGGGCACTGCTTTCAGCAGGCAGAGAAAACAGCGAAATAAGCACCTCATGTGTAGAGGCGCGCACAGCTTGAAATACTGACGGTAAAAGTTTGACAAGAAGTTTGTCACCTTGTAGCGCTTGAAATAAACTACTTCCTGTCGAAAGATGAAAGTCTCAACTCAATTAGGGAACCAGCGAGGTACAATTTTGTTAATACTGCCGAACGTGTAAATTATTTAGGAGTCTGATGCCTACTACATCAACATTTTCTGAACGTACTTGATCAAACTGTGTTGGAAAATGGACTCCAGGTAAGGTATACACCGCTAAATTGGGTATCGTAGCTCAACTTATTTATTGTTTGGTGGGAATTCGCAAGATTCCATTCATTGTGGGGGTTGAGATCGGGTGGGATCGTTTTATTAAGGGGGTGGGGGTATATTTGTTGTGTGTTTATGCTGATTAAAATCGGCTATTCGTGCCGTCTTGCAGCCGTTTACCGTCTCAAATCTTTACGACCAAGATATATTTTCAAGTAACACTGAATGGATTGAATTATTTTAATATTTTGTGAATTTACATCATCTGGTGCCTTGCTGAAGTGCTAAAATGGTCGAAAATGCTGGTTTCTGGTGAGAACGTGTGATCATTGTAATGTCCATATCTGTCTCAAAATGAACTGGCCGATATCAGCACTGATCCAATCAGTCTCATGGTATAACAGAATGATCAGAGACCCGGCTGAGAATGCTTAAGTTGTCAGATACAGACATTACAGACTAGTTTTAACTGGATTATCCACCATTTTTGGATTTTTTTACCTGCATCAGTGGCTATTTATTCACTCTCAGTGGAACTCAGAAACCTGAAATAATTATACAAGTTTATGAGAAGTACCTGAACTCCGGTGCCTGCAGTAATACAATATATTGTTCAGAAAGATTCGTTTGACCCTGGCTAACGTCTGACATAAACGGAAAGGGTCATCCTGAATTTATATGCCTGACATGGGGGTGGGGACAGATTTTGTAATATTATTTGCATTGTCCTCCTTTCGAATTGGCACTTTGTGGCATCTATTTGTAGAGGAAACATTGCTGGCTAATATATAACTAAATTCGACAGTTTCACGCTTCTGGTTTTTCAGCAAAATCAAATTTAATCCGCAAAATTGCCGAAAATTAGCGTTTTTAAGAGTATCGTATCGCAAAAATGACAATAATTCAATGGAAGGACCAACACGCTAGTAACAGGTTTCCGAATATGTACGAATATATGGGTCGTCCATTCAAGAACTAATCATAGCGTTTGTTATGGTATCTTTACAAATCCGGGCCTGATCGCCAAGCCCAGATGTGTGCTTTAGCTAGCCGAAAACTGTTGTATTTTGATGGGGGTACATGTAGCAAAAACCGCATAGCGCGCAAAGTATTTGATGAAAACGCGTGAAATTTTTCAACCTTCCGGACAATTGAATGATGCAAGCCCATGTCTGATATCAGACTGATCGGATGAAATAAGCCCACCTAATAGGCCTCAGGCTCCTAAATAAAAAAAAGTCCCGATCCGTTAACCCCTATACGTAATCTCTGCCAAAGATCAGAATTTTCCCGATTTTTTTCCGCCTTCGTTGCAACGATTAATAGAAAGCCTTTGGTACCACTGGCAAGTATTGTATTTGTTCTATTCAGCTGCAAATTTTATTTCGATTCACTGCTCGATAACATGCCTCGCCGGGGCACTATTTGCGGGGCCTGGGCACTGCTTTCAGCAGGCAGAGAAAACAGCGAAATAAGCACCTCATGTGTAGAGGCGCGCACAGCTTGAAATATTGACGGTAAAAGTTTGACAAGAAGTTTGTCACCTTGTAGCGCTTGAAATAAACTACTTCCTGTCGAAAGATGGAAGTCTCAACTCAATTAGGGAACCAGCGAGGTACAATTTTGTTAATACTGCCGAACGTGTAAATTATTTAGGAGTCTGATGCCTACTACATCAACATTTTCTGAACGTACTTGATCAAACTGTGTTGGAAAATGGACTCCAGGTAAGGTATACACCGCTAAATTGGGTATCGTAGCTCAACTAATTTATTGTTTGGTGGGAATTCGCAAGATTCCATTCATTGTGGGGGTTGAGATCGGGTGGGATCGTTTTATTAAGGGGGTGGGGGTATATTTGTTGTGTGTTTATGCTGATTAAAATCGGCTATTCGTGCCGTCTTGCAGCCGTTTACCGTCTCAAATCTTTACGACCAAGATATATTTTCAAGTAACACTGAATGGATTGAATTATTTTAATATTTTGTGAATTTACATCATCTGGTGCCTTGCTGAAGTGCTAAAATGGTCGAAAATGCTGGTTTCTGGTGAGAACGTGTGATCATTGTAATGTCCATATCTGTCTCAAAATGAACTGGCCGATATCAGCACTGATTCAATCAGTCTCATGGTATAACAGAATGATCAGAGACCCGGCTGAGAATGCTTAAGTTGTCAGATACAGACATTACAGACTAGTTTTAACTGGATTATCCACCATTTTTGGATTTTTTTACCTGCATCAGTGGCTATTTTATTCACTCTCAGTGGAACTCAGAAACCTGAAATAATTATACAAGTTTATGAGAAGTACCTGAACTCTGGTGCCTGCAGTAATACAATATATTGTTCAGAAAGATTCGTTTGACCCTGGCTAACGTCTGACATAAACGGAAAGGGTCATCCTGAATTTATATGCCTGACATGGGGGTGGGGACAGATTTTGTAATATTATTTGCATTGTCCTCCTTTCGAATTGGCACTTTGTGGCATCTATTTGTAGAGGAAACATTGCTGGCTAATATATAACTAAATTCGACAGTTTCACGCTTCTGGTTTTTCAGCAAAATCAAATTTATTCCGCAAAATTGCCGAAAATTAGCGTTTTTAAGAGTATCGTATCGCAAAAATGACAATAATTCAATGGAAGGACCAGCACGCTAGTAACAGGTTTCCGAATATGTACGAATATATGGGTCGTCCATTCAAGAACTAATCATAGCGTTTGTTATGGTATCTTTACAAATCCGGGCTTGATCGCCAAGCCCATATGTGTGCTTTAGCTGGCCGAAAACTGTTGAATTTTGATGGGGGTACATGTAGCAAAAACCGCATAGCGCGCAAAGTATTTGATGAAAACGCGTGAAATTTTTCAACCTTCCGGACAATTGAATGATGCAAGCCCATGTCTGATATCAGACTGATCGGATGAAATAAGCCCACCTAATAGGCCTCAGGCTCCTAAATAAAAAAAAGTCCCGATCCGTTAACCCCTATACGTAATCTCTGCCAAAGATCAGAATTTTCCCGATTTTTTCCCGCCTTCGTTGCAACGATTAATAGAAAGCCTTTGGTACCACTGGCAAGTATTGTATTTGTTCTATTCAGCTGCAAATTTTATTTCGATTCACTGCTCGATAACATGCCTCGCCGGGGCACTATTTGCGGGGCCTGGGCACTGCTTTCAGCAGGCAGAGAAAACAGCGAAATAAGCACCTCATGTGTAGAGGCGCGCACAGCTTGAAATATTGACGGTAAAAGTTTGACAAGAAGTTTGTCACCTTGTAGCGCTTGAAATAAACTACTTCCTGTCGAAAGATGGAAGTCTCAACTCAATTAGGGAACCAGCGAGGTACAGTTTTGTTAATACTGCCGAACGTGTAAATTATTTAGGAGTCTGATGCCTACTACATCA
Source organism: Hanleya hanleyi (assembly GCA_036873755.1). Taxonomy (NCBI): domain Eukaryota; kingdom Metazoa; phylum Mollusca; class Polyplacophora; order Lepidopleurida; family Hanleyidae; genus Hanleya; species Hanleya hanleyi. The sequence goes on from JAVTVY010008528.1 coordinate 33,828, forward strand.
ACATTTTCTGAACGTACTTGATCAAACTGTGTTGGAAAATGGACTCCAGGTAAGGTATACACCGCTAAATTGGGTATCGTAGCTCAACTTATTTATTGTTTGGTGGGAATTCGCAAGATTCCATTCATTGTGGGGGTTGAGATCGGGTGGGATCGTTTTATTAGGGGGGTGGGGGTATATTTGTTGTGTGTTTATACTGATTAAAATCGGCTATTCGTGCCATTTTGCAGCCGTTTACCGTCTCAAATCTTTACGACCAAGATATATTTTCAAGTAACACTGAATGGATTGAATTGTTTTAATATTTTGTGAATTTACATCATCTGGTGCCTTGCTGAAGTGCTAAAATGGTCGAAAATGCTGGTTTCTGGTGAGAACGTGTGATCATTGTAATGTCCATATCTGTCTCAAAATGAACTGGCCGATATCAGCACTGATTCAATCAGTCTCATGGTATAACAGAATGATCAGAGACCCGGCTGAGAATGCTTAAGTTGTCAGATACAGACATTACAGACTAGTTTTAACTGGATTATCCACCATTTTTGGATTTTTTTACCTGCATCAGTGGCTATTTATTCACTCTCAGTGGAACTCAGAAACCTGAAATAATTATACAAGTTTATGAGAAGTACCTGAACTCCGGTGCCTGCAGTAATACAATATATTGTTCAGAAAGATTCGTTTGACCCTGGCTAACGTCTGACATAAACGGAAAGGGTCATCCTGAATTTATATGCCTGACATGGGGGTGGGGACAGATTTTGTAATATTATTTGCATTGTCCTCCTTTCGAATTGGCACTTTGTGGCATCTATTTGTAGAGGAAACATTGCTGGCTAATATATAACTAAATTCGACAGTTTCACGCTTCTGGTTTTTCAGCAAAATCAAATTTAATCCGCAAAATTGCCGAAAATTAGCGTTTTTAAGAGTATCGTATCGCAAAAATGACAATAATTCAATGGAAGGACCAACACGCTAGTAACAGGTTTCCGAATATGTACGAATATATGGGTCGTCCATTCAAGAACTAATCATAGCGTTTGTTATGGTATCTTTACAAATCCGGGCCTGATCGCCAAGCCCAGATGTGTGCTTTAGCTGGCCGAAAACTGTTGAATTTTGATGGGGGTACATGTAGCAAAAACCGCATAGCGCGCAAAGTATTTGATGAAAACGCGTGAAATTTTTCAACCTTCCGGACAATTGAATGATGCAAGCCCATGTCTGATATCAGACTGATCGGATGAAATAAGCCCACCTAATAGGCCTCAGGCTCCTAAATAAAAAAAAGTCCCGATCCGTTAACCCCTATACGTAATCTCTGCCAAAGATCAGAATTTTCCCGATTTTTTTCCGCCTTCGTTGCAACGATTAATAGAAAGCCTTTGGTACCACTGGCAAGTATTGTATTTGTTCTATTCAGCTGCAAATTTTATTTCGATTCACTGCTCGATAACATGCCTCGCCGGGGCACTATTTGCGGGGCCTGGGCACTGCTTTCAGCAGGCAGAGAAAACAGCGAAATAAGCACCTCATGTGTAGAGGCGCGCACAGCTTGAAATATTGACGGTAAAAGTTTGACAAGAAGTTTGTCACCTTGTAGCGCTTGAAATAAACTACTTCCTGTCGAAAGATGAAAGTCTCAACTCAATTAGGGAACCAGCGAGGTACAATTTTGTTAATACTGCCGAACGTGTAAATTATTTAGGAGTCTGATGCCTACTACATCAACATTTTCTGAACGTACTTGATCAAACTGTGTTGGAAAATGGACTCCAGGTAAGGTATACACCGCTAAATTGGGTATCGTAGCTCAACTTATTTATTGTTTGGTGGGAATTCGCAAGATTCCATTCATTGTGGGGGTTGAGATCGGGTGGGATCGTTTTATTAAGGGGGTGGGGGTATATTTGTTGTGTGTTTATGCTGATTAAAATCGGCTATTCGTGCCGTCTTGCAGCCGTTTACCGTCTCAAATCTTTACGACCAAGATATATTTTCAAGTAACACTGAATGGATTGAATTATTTTAATATTTTGTGAATTTACATCATCTGGTGCCTTGCTGAAGTGCTAAAATGGTCGAAAATGCTGGTTTCTGGTGAGAACGTGTGATCATTGTAATGTCCATATCTGTCTCAAAATGAACTGGCCGATATCAGCACTGATTCAATCAGTCTCATGGTATAACAGAATGATCAGAGACCCGGCTGAGAATGCTTAAGTTGTCAGATACAGACATTACAGACTAGTTTTAACTGGATTATCCACCATTTTTGGATTTTTTTACCTGCATCAGTGGCTATTTTATTCACTCTCAGTGGAACTCAGAAACCTGAAATAATTATACAAGTTTATGAGAAGTACCTGAACTCTGGTGCCTGCAGTAATACAATATATTGTTCAGAAAGATTCGTTTGACCCTGGCTAACGTCTGACATAAACGGAAAGGGTCATCCTGAATTTATATGCCTGACATGGGGGTGGGGACAGATTTTGTAATATTATTTGCATTGTCCTCCTTTCGAATTGGCACTTTGTGGCATCTATTTGTAGAGGAAACATTGCTGGCTAATATATAACTAAATTCGACAGTTTCACGCTTCTGGTTTTTCAGCAAAATCAAATTTATTCCGCAAAATTGCCGAAAATTAGCGTTTTTAAGAGTATCGTATCGCAAAAATGACAATAATTCAATGGAAGGACCAGCACGCTAGTAACAGGTTTCCGAATATGTACGAATATATGGGTCGTCCATTCAAGAACTAATCATAGCGTTTGTTATGGTATCTTTACAAATCCGGGCTTGATCGCCAAGCCCATATGTGTGCTTTAGCTGGCCGAAAACTGTTGAATTTTGATGGGGGTACATGTAGCAAAAACCGCATAGCGCGCAAAGTATTTGATGAAAACGCGTGAAATTTTTCAACCTTCCGGACAATTGAATGATGCAAGCCCATGTCTGATATCAGACTGATCGGATGAAATAAGCCCACCTAATAGGCCTCAGGCTCCTAAATAAAAAAAAGTCCCGATCCGTTAACCCCTATACGTAATCTCTGCCAAAGATCAGAATTTTCCCGATTTTTTTCCGCCTTCGTTGCAACGATTAATAGAAAGCCTTTGGTACCACTGGCAAGTATTGTATTTGTTCTATTCAGCTGCAAATTTTATTTCGATTCACTGCTCGATAACATGCCTCGCCGGGGCACTATTTGCGGGGCCTGGGCACTGCTTTCAGCAGGCAGAGAAAACAGCGAAATAAGCACCTCATGTGTAGAGGCGCGCACAGCTTGAAATATTGACGGTAAAAGTTTGACAAGAAGTTTGTCACCTTGTAGCGCTTGAAATAAACTACTTCCTGTCGAAAGATGGAAGTCTCAACTCAATTAGGGAACCAGCGAGGTACAATTTTGTTAATACTGCCGAACGTGTAAATTATTTAGGAGTCTGATGCCTACTACATCAACATTTTCTGAACGTACTTGATCAAACTGTGTTGGAAAATGGACTCCAGGTAAGGTATACACCGCTAAATTGGGTATCGTAGCTCAACTTATTTATTGTTTGGTGGGAATTCGCAAGATTCCATTCATTGTGGGGGTTGAGATCGGGTGGGATCGTTTTATTAAGGGGGTGGGGGTATATTTGTTGTGTGTTTATGCTGATTAAAATCGGCTATTCGTGCCGTTTTGCAGCCGTTTACCGTCTCAAATCTTTACGACCAAGATATATTTTCAAGTAACACTGAATGGATTGATTTTTTTTTGTATTTTGTGGATTTACATCATCTGGTGCCTTGCTGAAATGCTAAAATGGTCGAAAATGCTGGTTTCTGGTGAGAACGTGTGATCATTGTAATGTCCATATCTGTCTCAAAATGAACTGGCCGATATCAGCACTGATCCAATCAGTCTCATGGTATAACAGAATGATCAGAGACCCGGCTGAGAATGCTTAAGTTGTCAGATACAGACATTACAGACTAGTTTTAACTGGATTATCCACCATTTTTGGATTTTTTTACCTGCATCAGTGGCTATTTTATTCACTCTCAGTGGAACTCAGAAACCTGAAATAATTATACAAGTTTATGAGAAGTACCTGAACTCTGGTGCCTGCAGTAATACAATATATTGTTCAGAAAGATTCGTTTGACCCTGGCTAACGTCTGACATAAACGGAAAGGGTCATCCTGAATTTATATGCCTGACATGGGGGTGGGGACAGATTTTGTAATATTATTTGCATTGTCCTCCTTTCGAATTGGCACTTTGTGGCATCTATTTGTAGAGGAAACATTGCTGGCTAATATATAACTAAATTCGACAGTTTCACGCTTCTGGTTTTTCAGCAAAATCAAATTTATTCCGCAAAATTGCCGAAAATTAGCGTTTTTAAGAGTATCGTATCGCAAAAATGACAATAATTCAATGGAAGGACCAGCACGCTAGTAACAGGTTTCCGAATATGTACGAATATATGGGTCGTCCATTCAAGAACTAATCATAGCGTTTGTTATGGTATCTTTACAAATCCGGGCTTGATCGCCAAGCCCATATGTGTGCTTTAGCTGGCCGAAAACTGTTGAATTTTGATGGGGGTACATGTAGCAAAAACCGCATAGCGCGCAAAGTATTTGATGAAAACGCGTGAAATTTTTCAACCTTCCGGACAATTGAATGATGCAAGCCCATGTCTGATATCAGACTGATCGGATGAAATAAGCCCACCTAATAGGCCTCAGGCTCCTAAATAAAAAAAAGTCCCGATCCGTTAACCCCTATACGTAATCTCTGCCAAAGATCAGAATTTTCCCGATTTTTTTCCGCCTTCGTTGCAACGATTAATAGAAAGCCTTTGGTACCACTGGCAAGTATTGTATTTGTTCTATTCAGCTGCAAATTTTATTTCGATTCACTGCTCGATAACATGCCTCGCCGGGGCACTATTTGCGGGGCCTGGGCACTGCTTTCAGCAGGCAGAGAAAACAGCGAAATAAGCACCTCATGTGTAGAGGCGCGCACAGCTTGAAATATTGACGGTAAAAGTTTGACAAGAAGTTTGTCACCTTGTAGCGCTTGAAATAAACTACTTCCTGTCGAAAGATGGAAGTCTCAACTCAATTAGGGAACCAGCGAGGTACAATTTTGTTAATACTGCCGAACGTGTAAATTATTTAGGAGTCTGATGCCTACTACATCAACATTTTCTGAACGTACTTGATCAAACTGTGTTGGAAAATGGACTCCAGGTAAGGTATACACCGCTAAATTGGGTATCGTAGCTCAACTTATTTATTGTTTGGTGGGAATTCGCAAGATTCCATTCATTGTGGGGGTTGAGATCGGGTGGGATCGTTTTATTAAGGGGGTGGGGGTATATTTGTTGTGTGTTTATGCTGATTAAAATCGGCTATTCGTGCCGTCTTGCAGCCGTTTACCGTCTCAAATCTTTACGACCAAGATATATTTTCAAGTAACACTGAATGGATTGAATTATTTTAATATTTTGTGAATTTACATCATCTGGTGCCTTGCTGAAGTGCTAAAATGGTCGAAAATGCTGGTTTCTGGTGAGAACGTGTGATCATTGTAATGTCCATATCTGTCTCAAAATGAACTGGCCGATATCAGCACTGATTCAATCAGTCTCATGGTATAACAGAATGATCAGAGACCCGGCTGAGAATGCTTAAGTTGTCAGATACAGACATTACAGACTAGTTTTAACTGGATTATCCACCATTTTTGGATTTTTTTACCTGCATCAGTGGCTATTTTATTCACTCTCAGTGGAACTCAGAAACCTGAAATAATTATACAAGTTTATGAGAAGTACCTGAACTCTGGTGCCTGCAGTAATACAATATATTGTTCAGAAAGATTCGTTTGACCCTGGCTAACGTCTGACATAAACGGAAAGGGTCATCCTGAATTTATATGCCTGACATGGGGGTGGGGACAGATTTTGTAATATTATTTGCATTGTCCTCCTTTCGAATTGGCACTTTGTGGCATCTATTTGTAGAGGAAACATTGCTGGCTAATATATAACTAAATTCGACAGTTTCACGCTTCTGGTTTTTCAGCAAAATCAAATTTATTCCGCAAAATTGCCGAAAATTAGCGTTTTTAAGAGTATCGTATCGCAAAAATGACAATAATTCAATGGAAGGACCAGCACGCTAGTAACAGGTTTCCGAATATGTACGAATATATGGGTCGTCCATTCAAGAACTAATCATAGCGTTTGTTATGGTATCTTTACAAATCCGGGCTTGATCGCCAAGCCCATATGTGTGCTTTAGCTGGCCGAAAACTGTTGAATTTTGATGGGGGTACATGTAGCAAAAACCGCATAGCGCGCAAAGTATTTGATGAAAACGCGTGAAATTTTTCAACCTTCCGGACAATTGAATGATGCAAGCCCATGTCTGATATCAGACTGATCGGATGAAATAAGCCCACCTAATAGGCCTCAGGCTCCTAAATAAAAAAAAGTCCCGATCCGTTAACCCCTATACGTAATCTCTGCCAAAGATCAGAATTTTCCCGATTTTTTCCCGCCTTCGTTGCAACGATTAATAGAAAGCCTTTGGTACCACTGGCAAGTATTGTATTTGTTCTATTCAGCTGCAAATTTTATTTCGATTCACTGCTCGATAACATGCCTCACCGGGGGACTATTTGCAGGGCGTGAGCACTGCTTTCAGCAGGCAGAGAAAACAGCGAAATAGCGACCTCTTGTGTAGAGGCGCGCACAGCTTAAAATGTTGACGGATAATGTTTGACAAGAAGTTGGTCACCTTGTAGCGCTTGAAATAAACTACTTCCTGTCGAAAGATGAATGTCTAAACTTAATTAGGGAACCAGCGACGTACAGTTTTGTTAATACTGCCGAACGTGTAAATTATTTAGGAGTCTGATGCCTACTACATCAACATTTTCTGAACGTACTTGATCAAACTGTGTTGGAAAATGGACTCCAGGTAAGGTATACACCGCTAAATTGGGTATCGTAGCTCAACTTATTTATTGTTTGGTGGGAATTCGCAAGATTCCATTCATTGTGGGGGTTGAGATCGGGTGGGATCGTTTTATTAAGGGGGTGGGGGTATATTTGTTGTGTGTTTATGCTGATTAAAATCGGCTATTCGTGCCGTCTTGCAGCCGTTTACCGTCTCAAATCTTTACGACCAAGATATATTTTCAAGTAACACTGAATGGATTGAATTATTTTAATATTTTGTGAATTTACATCATCTGGTGCCTTGCTGAAGTGCTAAAATGGTCGAAAATGCTGGTTTCTGGTGAGAACGTGTGATCATTGTAATGTCCATATCTGTCTCAAAATGAACTGGCCGATATCAGCACTGATTCAATCAGTCTCATGGTATAACAGAATGATCAGAGACCCGGCTGAGAATGCTTAAGTTGTCAGATACAGACATTACAGACTAGTTTTAACTGGATTATCCACCATTTTTGGATTTTTTTACCTGCATCAGTGGCTATTTTATTCACTCTCAGTGGAACTCAGAAACCTGAAATAATTATACAAGTTTATGAGAAGTACCTGAACTCTGGTGCCTGCAGTAATACAATATATTGTTCAGAAAGATTCGTTTGACCCTGGCTAACGTCTGACATAAACGGAAAGGGTCATCCTGAATTTATATGCCTGACATGGGGGTGGGGACAGATTTTGTAATATTATTTGCATTGTCCTCCTTTCGAATTGGCACTTTGTGGCATCTATTTGTAGAGGAAACATTGCTGGCTAATATATAACTAAATTCGACAGTTTCACGCTTCTGGTTTTTCAGCAAAATCAAATTTATTCCGCAAAATTGCCGAAAATTAGCGTTTTTAAGAGTATCGTATCGCAAAAATGACAATAATTCAATGGAAGGACCAGCACGCTAGTAACAGGTTTCCGAATATGTACGAATATATGGGTCGTCCATTCAAGAACTAATCATAGCGTTTGTTATGGTATCTTTACAAATCCGGGCTTGATCGCCAAGCCCATATGTGTGCTTTAGCTGGCCGAAAACTGTTGAATTTTGATGGGGGTACATGTAGCAAAAACCGCATAGCGCGCAAAGTATTTGATGAAAACGCGTGAAATTTTTCAACCTTCCGGACAATTGAATGATGCAAGCCCATGTCTGATATCAGACTGATCGGATGAAATAAGCCCACCTAATAGGCCTCAGGCTCCTAAATAAAAAAAAGTCCCGATCCGTTAACCCCTATACGTAATCTCTGCCAAAGATCAGAATTTTCCCGATTTTTTTCCGCCTTCGTTGCAACGATTAATAGAAAGCCTTTGGTACCACTGGCAAGTATTGTATTTGTTCTATTCAGCTGCAAATTTTATTTCGATTCACTGCTCGATAACATGCCTCGCCGGGGCACTATTTGCGGGGCCTGGGCACTGCTTTCAGCAGGCAGAGAAAACAGCGAAATAAGCACCTCATGTGTAGAGGCGCGCACAGCTTGAAATATTGACGGTAAAAGTTTGACAAGAAGTTTGTCACCTTGTAGCGCTTGAAATAAACTACTTCCTGTCGAAAGATGGAAGTCTCAACTCAATTAGGGAACCAGCGAGGTACAATTTTGTTAATACTGCCGAACGTGTAAATTATTTAGGAGTCTGATGCCTACTACATCAACATTTTCTGAACGTACTTGATCAAACTGTGTTGGAAAATGGACTCCAGGTAAGGTATACACCGCTAAATTGGGTATCGTAGCTCAACTTATTTATTGTTTGGTGGGAATTCGCAAGATTCCATTCATTGTGGGGGTTGAGATCGGGTGGGATCGTTTTATTAAGGGGGTGGGGGTATATTTGTTGTGTGTTTATGCTGATTAAAATCGGCTATTCGTGCCGTCTTGCAGCCGTTTACCGTCTCAAATCTTTACGACCAAGATATATTTTCAAGTAACACTGAATGGATTGAATTATTTTAATATTTTGTGAATTTACATCATCTGGTGCCTTGCTGAAGTGCTAAAATGGTCGAAAATGCTGGTTTCTGGTGAGAACGTGTGATCATTGTAATGTCCATATCTGTCTCAAAATGAACTGGCCGATATCAGCACTGATTCAATCAGTCTCATGGTATAACAGAATGATCAGAGACCCGGCTGAGAATGCTTAAGTTGTCAGATACAGACATTACAGACTAGTTTTAACTGGATTATCCACCATTTTTGGATTTTTTTACCTGCATCAGTGGCTATTTTATTCACTCTCAGTGGAACTCAGAAACCTGAAATAATTATACAAGTTTATGAGAAGTACCTGAACTCTGGTGCCTGCAGTAATACAATATATTGTTCAGAAAGATTCGTTTGACCCTGGCTAACGTCTGACATAAACGGAAAGGGTCATCCTGAATTTATATGCCTGACATGGGGGTGGGGACAGATTTTGTAATATTATTTGCATTGTCCTCCTTTCGAATTGGCACTTTGTGGCATCTATTTGTAGAGGAAACATTGCTGGCTAATATATAACTAAATTCGACAGTTTCACGCTTCTGGTTTTTCAGCAAAATCAAATTTATTCCGCAAAATTGCCGAAAATTAGCGTTTTTAAGAGTATCGTATCGCAAAAATGACAATAATTCAATGGAAGGACCAGCACGCTAGTAACAGGTTTCCGAATATGTACGAATATATGGGTCGTCCATTCAAGAACTAATCATAGCGTTTGTTATGGTATCTTTACAAATCCGGGCTTGATCGCCAAGCCCATATGTGTGCTTTAGCTGGCCGAAAACTGTTGAATTTTGATGGGGGTACATGTAGCAAAAACCGCATAGCGCGCAAAGTATTTGATGAAAACGCGTGAAATTTTTCAACCTTCCGGACAATTGAATGATGCAAGCCCATGTCTGATATCAGACTGATCGGATGAAATAAGCCCACCTAATAGGCCTCAGGCTCCTAAATAAAAAAAAGTCCCGATCCGTTAACCCCTATACGTAATCTCTGCCAAAGATCAGAATTTTCCCGATTTTTTTCCGCCTTCGTTGCAACGATTAATAGAAAGCCTTTGGTACCACTGGCAAGTATTGTATTTGTTCTATTCAGCTGCAAATTTTATTTCGATTCACTGCTCGATAACATGCCTCGCCGGGGCACTATTTGCGGGGCCTGGGCACTGCTTTCAGCAGGCAGAGAAAACAGCGAAATAAGCACCTCATGTGTAGAGGCGCGCACAGCTTGAAATATTGACGGTAAAAGTTTGACAAGAAGTTTGTCACCTTGTAGCGCTTGAAATAAACTACTTCCTGTCGAAAGATGGAAGTCTCAACTCAATTAGGGAACCAGCGAGGTACAATTTTGTTAATACTGCCGAACGTGTAAATTATTTAGGAGTCTGATGCCTACTACATCAACATTTTCTGAACGTACTTGATCAAACTGTGTTGGAAAATGGACTCCAGGTAAGGTATACACCGCTAAATTGGGTATCGTAGCTCAACTTATTTATTGTTTGGTGGGAATTCGCAAGATTCCATTCATTGTGGGGGTTGAGATCGGGTGGGATCGTTTTATTAAGGGGGTGGGGGTATATTTGTTGTGTGTTTATGCTGATTAAAATCGGCTATTCGTGCCGTCTTGCAGCCGTTTACCGTCTCAAATCTTTACGACCAAGATATATTTTCAAGTAACACTGAATGGATTGAATTATTTTAATATTTTGTGAATTTACATCATCTGGTGCCTTGCTGAAGTGCTAAAATGGTCGAAAATGCTGGTTTCTGGTGAGAACGTGTGATCATTGTAATGTCCATATCTGTCTCAAAATGAACTGGCCGATATCAGCACTGATTCAATCAGTCTCATGGTATAACAGAATGATCAGAGACCCGGCTGAGAATGCTTAAGTTGTCAGATACAGACATTACAGACTAGTTTTAACTGGATTATCCACCATTTTTGGATTTTTTTACCTGCATCAGTGGCTATTTTATTCACTCTCAGTGGAACTCAGAAACCTGAAATAATTATACAAGTTTATGAGAAGTACCTGAACTCTGGTGCCTGCAGTAATACAATATATTGTTCAGAAAGATTCGTTTGACCCTGGCTAACGTCTGACATAAACGGAAAGGGTCATCCTGAATTTATATGCCTGACATGGGGGTGGGGACAGATTTTGTAATATTATTTGCATTGTCCTCCTTTCGAATTGGCACTTTGTGGCATCTATTTGTAGAGGAAACATTGCTGGCTAATATATAACTAAATTCGACAGTTTCACGCTTCTGGTTTTTCAGCAAAATCAAATTTATTCCGCAAAATTGCCGAAAATTAGCGTTTTTAAGAGTATCGTATCGCAAAAATGACAATAATTCAATGGAAGGACCAGCACGCTAGTAACAGGTTTCCGAATATGTACGAATATATGGGTCGTCCATTCAAGAACTAATCATAGCGTTTGTTATGGTATCTTTACAAATCCGGGCTTGATCGCCAAGCCCATATGTGTGCTTTAGCTGGCCGAAAACTGTTGAATTTTGATGGGGGTACATGTAGCAAAAACCGCATAGCGCGCAAAGTATTTGATGAAAACGCGTGAAATTTTTCAACCTTCCGGACAATTGAATGATGCAAGCCCATGTCTGATATCAGACTGATCGGATGAAATAAGCCCACCTAATAGGCCTCAGGCTCCTAAATAAAAAAAAAGTCCCGATCCGTTAACCCCTATACGTAATCTCTGCCAAAGATGAGAATTTTCCCGATTTTTTTCCGCCTTCGTTGCAACGATTAATAGAAAGCCTTTGGTACCACTGGCAAGTATTGTATTTGTTCTATTCAGCTGCAAATTTTATTTCGATTCACTGCTCGATAACATGCCTCGCCGGGGCACTATTTGCGGGGCCTGGGCACTGCTTTCAGCAGGCAGAGAAAACAGCGAAATAAGCACCTCATGTGTAGAGGCGCGCACAGCTTGAAATATTGACGGTAAAAGTTTGACAAGAAGTTTGTCACCTTGTAGCGCTTGAAATAAACTACTTCCTGTCGAAAGATGGAAGTCTCAACTCAATTAGGGAACCAGCGAGGTACAATTTTGTTAATACTGCCGAACGTGTAAATTATTTAGGAGTCTGATGCCAGTAGAGACGATGGCACGCGCAGACGACCCGTCAATAGTTTGTTATCCCTTGAGCTATGAGGTTGAAACTTGCCACACTGCACCCTTTGGTCAAGCTAGCCAGGAAATGTGAAAAAATCCAAGATAGCCACTTTGATGACGTTATGCAAATGGTCTCCTCTTCAAAACACACACATTTGCAAAATTGTCAATAATAATTGGCAGATAATTGTCAGATATTGATGGCCCTTGAATTCATTTCAATGGCCCACTCTTAATGGATCCTGTATTTCATCCACATAAAATGTCGTTTTTGGCAGCCTGATTAGTAGTGTTCTATTCGAAGACGGTTCCATAAGCATTTGATCACGGATATCAGCCCATAACAGTACAGGAGATCTCTCATTGGCGATGGATTTACATTTGTAACCGTATTCATTTGTCTGTGTACGAATATGCAAATGTATGACCAAGGTGGTTAAAAACATAGGTACACGGTATACATGTACGCTGATAATCTGCTCTTAAAATGTTAAACGTACCATTTTGTGTGCCAAGTCTCTTCACTGCTATAGTAAAATTTGAATGTAAAATAATGTTATAAAGGATATGTGACGTTTACATACGAAAAACTCCTTTGTGTGTGATGGTAATAAAACCGATTTTTTCCCACTCCAAAACATGCCATATCAGATTTTTCTTGAAGTTTACATAGGGAAATAGCCCCTTCGAAAAAACTGAGATGTTCAGTTGCATAAAAATGGAGATATGATTGATCAAAATGTGCTGCCGTTCTTATTTTGGTATTTTGGGCATTTTCGTGAAGGGTTTTCTCCTGTAAAAAAAATATGACACCTCAAACCAAAACCATTCGTGCTTCTTTCCAATAAACAAACTTCCTAATATATTGTGTGACAAAATTATTTTGGTTTGAGGTGTCATATTTTTGCTATGAGAGAAAATCCTCACTGTAAAGCCTCAAAAATAGCAAATCAGGCCAAAGAGCACATTTTGATGAATCATATCTCCATTTTTATACAACTGAACATCTCAGTTTTTTCGAGGCTGATATTTCAGTATGTAAACTTCTAGAAAAGTTTGCTTTGGCAGGTTT
>JAVTVY010008529.1:0-46205 GCA_036873755.1 Hanleya hanleyi
TATGATCCTTTGACTTTCACGCAATATAGGACGTAGACCTGCCGTCCTGTGCCCCAATACACACTCCAAGCAATTGTTACAGGCACAGATTTCTGGAAGAACCCACCCTGTTCCCAAGGGCGTCGTTAGTGAAGTCGATCCGAAAAATCCTGAAAACGCCCATGGTTCTCCCAGTTTTTTCTGGACGGCTTTGTGCGTACAAAGGGATACAAAGACAAAGGAATCATACACGCGATTACAGTGAACTCATATTTACTAGTATAACTTAACCAAAAACCAAAAAGAGACTTACGAACTTGTATATATAGCGATTCTATTTACTTCTATTTATATCTCCTACTAATCTCTCATTGTTATTTATTTATTTATTTATTTATTTATATATTTAGCGCTGGAAAAGAAATTCAATAAACAAAGTAATGAACCGCGAAATTCAAATAAAACATTGAGTTGATGGGCCGCGATTTCCGAATGGGAAGCGGCCCTTAAACTACAATTTCAATCAAAAAAGTCATTGTTGATTCAACATGGATTACTCTAAAATCTACTCTTCAATGCCTTGAACACTTGAGCGACAGATCGGCGAGTAGTTGTATTCGATGTAAATTGACAGCAGCGTCGTTATAGGCGCCCCGCTCTGCCGCTCAAGTGTTCAAGGCATTCACGTCGTAAAGGAGTCGATTTTAGAGTAATCCATTACTTTGATTGAAATTGTAGTTTAAGTGAGGCTTCTCATACGGATTTCGCGGCCCATCAACTCAATGTTTTATTCAAATTTCACGGTACATTTCTTCGTTATTTTAATATCTTTTGCAGCGCTAGATATTAAAATAAATAATTAAATAGTGAATAACAGTAACACTGAGGAAATATAAATACTAGTAGAGAAGAGTCGCTATGTACAAGTCGTTAAGTCTGTTACTGGTTAATTTATACTGATAAATATGTGCTATAATCGCGTGGATGATTCCTTTGTCTTGGTACCCCATAATACGCACAAAGCCGTCCAGAAAAAACTGGGAGAACCAGGGCATCTTCAGGATTCTTCGAGGCGACTTCCCTAACGACGCCCTTGGGAACAGGGTGGGTCTTTCCAGAAATCTGTGCCTGTAACAATTGCTTGGAGTGTGTATTGGGGGTACAGAACGGCAGGTCTACGTTCAATATGACACGATGGGTAGTCGCATTTACAGCATACGGTGGTGGATGGCTAAAAATAAGCTGGTCGTTAATTGGTGGTTATTTTTAGCAACCCAAGAGCCATGCTCCGATTAGTGGATATTTTTAGGTGGAAATAACCAACATAACCAACATGTAAATGGTGGTTATTTTTAGACAATACAAGAGCCGTGCTCTGATTGGTGGATACGTTTAGAAGTTGGGAGTACCCAAATATAATTGGCGACTATTTTTAAACAATACAAGTGTCGTGCTCTGATTGGTAGATATTTTTAGTAGGTGGAAATACTCAATGTAATTGGTAGATATTTTTAGGCAATAGAGGAGCTGCGCTCTGATTGGTGAATATGTTTAGCAACACGACAGCCGTGCTCTGATTGGTATATATTTTTAGCTATCCACCAACCAATACTGATTAGGATATGACCTAACCAATCAACATTGTTATTCAATCAACCAGTTGATGATTCATTCATTTCAATTGGTCATTGACTCACACATCGATGCAAACAGGCCCAGGCAAACCTCTGACGAGCCTTGACTGGGTTAGCGACGAAAAGTTAGTCTAGGCCTACTACATGTAGACGTAATATAGCAGACTCTTCGAAGCAGATCCAGCTGAGCGTAGACGCTGATTGAATAACATATACCAATATATATCCCGATCCCTGTACCAGAGAATATGGGAGAAAGGGTAGTCGATATTAAATTCTTGGAAAGGTATATACTGTTTGTGGATTCCATTCTGAAATGAATTTCCGGCCTGTCTTGGTGGTGAGCACATACAGGCATGGTAGTGAAGAGGATATATCATGATAGACGAAAACTTGTTGGAGAGATTAAATATTTTACAATTAACTATACATGTCTGAAATGAACAGATACGTAAGCATTAGTTCATCTAGATATTTTAATGAGATAACAATAGGTCATTGAAGTACATCGAGTCTGACAAATGCGTTTTGGAGTCCAGAAAAATAAGTTTTACAAAATATCGTATAGGCCAATCCAATTTCTCGCTTTAATTACAACACATATTTAATAAATATAAGATAAGATAGTTTATTGCTCATTTCTGCCAGAAGGCTACAGGCACCACATAAAAACAATATATACAGGACTTAAAAAAATTACAAGCAATACATAAAAGCAATATATACAGGACATAAAAAAGTACAAGCAAATGTAACCACCAAAGATTTCCCCTATGGTTGTTACCAAATATATTACTGTACAATTCCTTAAAACAAAAATGCGTAGGCACGCCCCCAGCCCTACAATACACATGAAATGTTAGTGTAGATATATATATACATATCTCAGTGTATCATTGTAGCTAAGAAATTAGCTGTCAGCTCATCTCGATGGGGTATTTTGATTTCGTATATAAATAAGGTAAATTAAAAGAATCTATACATTCTTGACCACAGTAGGGTCTTTTATAATGACATCACCTTTTGTGTTCCGTTTGTGTTTTACCACAATTCCGTTGCGCTGACCCCCTCTAGAGCCTAATCATTCTCATTAACCAATGAGATCGCTGCATTTCCTTTCGGCCGATGCAAGCAGACGACACTTGATGTGCGGTCCTTGATTTTCGACCATTCACCTGCTCATTTGTGTCATTTACACAGATGAGTACCCATTAGGCCCCTTATGCTATAAATTAAGATAAAAGGCCATGTTAATATATTTTCCCAGATGTTGTGAGACTCTCTAGTTCTGGAGAACCATATCTATCCAGCTGATCCCTGAAATATTTGATATATTTTCATGATTTCAGGCGCAGTTTGTCGGCCTTGACATTTCGTCACCATAATGTGACCTCTCATCTTCGAAGAGTTCAAAATAAACTCTAAGCCTTCAGTAAGTAAATATTAAATTACCATATTCTTCGTCGTCTTCAGAGTATTTTCAGCATGTTTACTTTGTCTAGATTTCATAACTAAAGAAGCTTTGGCATTTTATAGCCATTGAATTTAGAGTTCACGACATCTGGGCAACTTCGTTTTTGTCAATGACATAATTTACTCGCCCAGAATTGTACGATAACACGATTTCTTCTTGCAATTATTTGCCATATTGGGTGATATTTTACCTGGGGTATAGAAACTACTCATTGTAATGGCCGCTATAGGGCCAAATCTCAGTGAGAATAATTGAAAGCTTTCTCCATTTTACTATGCGCGTTGTTTGGGAGCCTGTTGTGATATTATGATAGGTAGTTCTGAGAATATGAATATCATTCGCAGCAATAGACTATATATATTAGTTGCTATATGTTCCAATAATGTAGCATGCTTATTGCTCATCAACATATTGCGCATAACATTCACAGCATTATTAATGCATCTTGATATCTGTCTGTGTAGTACATTCATATATGATAATAATAAATATGCTTATATCAAGATAACCTAATTTGTAGCCAAGTTGACATGGCTTCGGTCGTTCCTACACTTAGCCATGCTGTTTCTTCATGAACATACATGTGATCACAAGGCTCCATGGGTCGTTCGGCTCTATCCGGCAATAAAACACACCCCCCCCCCCCACTCCACCCAACTCTTTGTCTATTGGTTTTATCGAGTTTATTGCCATGAAGATCTCATCCATCTGCAATCAGTCTTCAAACATCAGCAGTCGGTTGAATTCCTTGTCTTTACCGTCATGATCTTCATATGGATCACGTGACCAGCACGATACGTCGCTGATCACGTGACACGTACGAATATAACGGAGGAGAAACACAACCAGCCGTTGATGTTTGAAGACTGATTGCAGGCCGATGAGCTATTCACGGCAATCAAACTCTTTTCCAACTCGATAAAACTAATAGACGGTGAGTTGGGTGGGGTTGTTTTATTGCCGGATAGAGCCGAACGACCCATGGAACCTTGTGATCACGGAGTGTACATGTAAACTCATGAAGAGGCAGCATGACTAAGTGTAGGAACGAACGAAGCCATGTCAACTTTTTTTATTTATCTTTTTTTTTTATTTTCAACAGGGATTAGCAAATACATATCACACCGACAAAACTTAGAACTAATGAGTGCAGTAACTGTAGAGTGACAGAGAAATATTTACAGATTTATGTATACAATGTGACTGAGTGCGAATAAACATACGAACACATGTGCAAGTCGTACCAAATTACATATAGGGAATTAATTTATTTACAGAATAATAATAATAATAATACTAGTAAGAAAAAAAAATAATAATAATAAAAAATAATAATAATGACTAGCAGGGTAGAATAAATGAAAAACTGGTAATGGTTATGGACTTGGTTTCAGGGTTTGCATTGGTCCAAGACAAAACTACATTTCTTGCTATTCAAGATAATCTGTAAAATTAAAGGAGTATATTGATCCATGGTTCCCACAGCTGATTAAATTTGTCTATTTCTGAGTTTTTTTTATAGTAATAAATTTCTCAATTTCAAATTGATTTGATATGAGCTTTCGAGTTAAATGGCCTGGAGAATATTTGCTTCCGTTCTTCGGTAGTGACTTCAAATGTTTCGTCCCATCTCCTTTGGCACGCGGGCATTATATGTTTTTTAGATAATATTTGATAAATATTTTTGCAGTCACCTTTCAGTTTCAATATTGGACACAGAGAGTGCAGAAGAATGGCGATGAATGACTTTAGATCAACTGTTGAAAAATCGGTTACTAATTTCAGGTACTGTCTCACAGAAGTGACCAAGCTTTGATATTCTAATTTATTAGTTTAAATACGATATATTTGTATATATTTTTCAAAATATATACATTTCCCTTGATTGTCAAGTATGTCGCCTATAAATGTTATGCCCTTAGTGTACCAATGTTTATAATATACACTTTTATTTCCGACTTTTATGTTTTTGTTGTACCATAGATTTACGCCCATTATCTCTCCTCTGTGTTTTATTTTGTTTTTGTTTTGGACTTCAACCTACGCTGTTAGAACATCCCGCCAGAATACATTTTCCATAGATCTGGAGAGTTGTTCGGTGTAGTCTGTCCCTAATTCTGTAATTTTTATTATTTCTCGTTATTACAAATCAGGATATTTTTCCAATTCGCATTGGTGGAGATTAATTTTCTCACCCACGTACATTTTAGCGCTAGAATAAATTCTCTTATATCGATCATTTTCATTCCGCCATTTGCAAATTCTTGTGTCAGGACGTCTCGTTTGATACGATCCGGACTGTTTTTCCACACGAAGGGGTGGGCAAGGTTATAGAGGTTATTCAATTTAGAGATACATAACAGTTATTCTGCCGAGAGGAGTGAGATTTTTTTTTGACCACTGCTCCAGAATTATTTTAAGTTCATAGCCACACTGTCATTTAAATCAAGACTGAATTTGATGCCCAATAACTGAAATTCATTTGACTTCCAATGTACTCTCCATCTGTGATGGAAAGTTTCCTTACTAAATTTGTTACTGCCTATCCAAAATAGCTTTGGTCTTTTGTTTATTCAACTGTAACCCAGCAATTTTTGCAAAAGCTTCAAGGACTCGGAGGGAAGCATCAAACGAAGAGAACGACCCGTCCAACAGAAAGGATGTATCGTCCGCGAACTGAGATATTTTAACCTCGTTTTTACCAAACCTGATGCCTTTGATATCTTTGTCATTTTGGACGAAAATAGTCCAGATTTCACAGCAAAGTAAGAAGAGGTATGGCGATAGAGGGTCCCCTTGTCTGCGGCCTCCACTAATCACGAAAAAAGGAGAGAGAAAACCATTCTGTAGAACAGAAGATGATATAATGTTATTAAATATGGAAATCCACCTTTTAATAGAGGGTCCGAGAGGAAAAAATCTAGAACATCTGATAAAAAAGACCACGAAACTGAGTCGAAGACTTTTTTCAAAATCAATGAGCATAGCAAGACCGGGTATATTCTCTTTTTCTGTTAATTGTAATAGATCATAAATTAATCGAACATTATCCCCTATAAATCTACCGCTGAGGAATCCCGTTTGGTTTTCGGATATGAGCTTGTCTAAAACCGTTTTTACTCGTGCTGCAATACATCCAGATGCAATTTTGTATACCACATTTAAAAGAGGAATTGGCCTTCAATTATTCAGGTACTGTTTTTCCTTCCCCGTTTTGGGTATACAGGTTATAATGCCTCGTCTTTGGGTAACTGAAAGCATACCTGTCTCATAACCATAGTTTATCGATCTGACAACAAAGTGCCCAAAATCGTGCCAAAAACACCTAAAAAATTCAGTTGAAAACCTGTCAGACCCAGGGGTCCTATTGTTCTTCATACTTTTTAAGCAATTTGTCACTTCTGCAAATGTTAGCATACCGTCCAAGCTCATGGAATCTTCATGGGAGAGTGTTCTGACATTGCACTCTCTTAGCACGTCTTCCATCGCCTTCGAAGTTAAATTTTCATGATTCTTATTTGGGCATAAATTTGCATAGAATTGCATGGTTTCGAGCAGAATTTCTTTTTGATTCCTTATGATCGTTTCGTCTTTCTTTTCTATTTTTGGGATAACTTTGTTTGTATAGTTACGCGATTCCAAGTGGCATACGAATTTTGAAGGTTTTTCTCATTCTTCAAGCCAAAGGGCACATGATCGAACGTAGCTACCGTACAATTTCTCGCTTCTGATTTCTTCTAATTCATTGTTCTTGTCTTCGATCAGGGGTGTGGGTATATCAATCATTGACTCGGCCGTTTCGATGTCAGTGATTAGTTCCTTTTCTCTTTTGTACATTCTTTTTTTCTAAACGATGAATACGAAATCGATGCTCCCCTAATTTCCTTCAATAAAGTTTCCAAAAATAGTTGATCGTTAATAGTAAACTGTATCATTGAATTGGAAATGTCTATATTTTCATGAGAATATCAGGGGGTTTTACTCTATGAATGGTTTCTTTTACTCGATTTGAATAGTCCTGGTCCTTAAGTAGAGCGTTATTAAATTTCTATAGAAATTTTCCTCTCACAAAATCATTGAACTTAAGTTTCAGTATGACTGGAGAATGGTCGGATCTGTAGCTACCAGAAATTCGAACGTCGCTTATGTCCTTCAATAAATTTTCAGAAATCAGAAAAAATCTTGTCTTGCTTGTTTTATATAGGTGTTTTCCGTCTCCATGTAAATGTTTTTGTTTCGGGATATAGCATTCTAAAGGGTCTGATAATCCATGGTCTCTTTTAATTCAAGCACTCTTTGTCTTGCATTCAGGTTATTAATATATATATAATTGTAAGTGTCCAGTTCCTGATTTTGCACAAATTGAAATCACCGAATATACAGATTTGTTCATTATCAAATTCCTCAACAATATCATTGATCTCATCAAAAAATATTGGGTTGTCATCGTCTGGACCGTAAATATTGATGATAGTAATTTTCCTTTCTCCAATCTGAATATCTATCGCTGTGTAGTTCCCGTTTCTATGTCTTTGTCTTTTGAATTTTGTATTCGAATTTGTCATTTAGTAATATACAAACACCACAACTTCAGACTCCCAGTCTGAACGAATATGAGATTATTTTACTTCAGTAAAATGAGCCACGTCAACTTGGCTATTGCTTTCACAGCGTGAACAGTTGTATGGCTTTTCATCAGTGCGTGTCCTTCCATGTTACTTAGTTTTATTTTCTGTGAACAGCTAAATGGACAGAGTGAACATTCATATGGCTTTCCACAAGTATTATCATTTCAGGTTCCTTTGGGCTCCCTTCCTGTGAACAGCTATATGAACAGAGGGAGAACTTTTATGGCTTTCCCCAGTATGATTCCTTTCATGTGTCTTAAGGTACCATTTCTGTGCGCAGCTGTATGGACAGAGTGAACATTTATATGGCTTTTCACCAGTGTGTGTCCTTTCATGTCCTTTCAGTTTTCCTTTCCGTGAACAGCTAAATGGACAGAGTGAACATTTATATGGCTTTTCACCGGTATGTATCCTTTCATGTTCCCTTAGGCTCCCTTTGTGTGAACAGCTATATGGACATTGGGAGCATTTGTACGGCTTTTCCCCAGTATGTGTCCTTTCATGTGCCTTTAGGTTCCCTTTCTGTGAACAGCTATATGAACATTGCGAGCATTTGTATGGCTTTTCCGCAATGTGTGTCCGTTCATGTTTCTCTAGGTTCCCTTTCTGTGAACAGCTATGTGGGCAGAGTGAACATTTATATGGCTTTTTACCAGTATGTGTCCGTTCATGTTCCTTAAGTTTCCCTTTGTGTGAACAGCTATATGGACAGAATGAGCATTTATATGGCTTTTCTCTAGTATGTATCCATTCATGTACTTTTAGGCTCCCTTTGTGTGAACAGCTATATGGACAGTGGGAACATTTATATGGCTTTTCTCCAGTATGTATCCATTCATGTTCTTTTAGGCTCCCTTTCTGTGAACAGCTATATGGACAGAGGGAGCACTTGTATGGCTTTTCACCAGTATGTGTCCTTTCATGTTTCTTAAGATTCCCTTTGTGTGCACAGCTATATGGACAGTGGGAGCATTTGTATGGCTTTTCTCCAGTATGTATCCGTTCATGTTCCTTCAGGTTCCCTTTCTTTGGACAGCTATATGAACAGAGTGGGCATTTGAACGGTTTTTCGCCAGTATGTGTCCTTTCGTGTTCCTTCAGCTTCCCTTTCTTTGAACAGCTATATGAACATAGTGGACATTTAAACGGTTTTTCGCCAGTATGTTTTCTTTCATGTCTGTAAAGGCTCTCTTTGTTTCTACATCTACATGTACAGAATGTACATAAATATGGTTTAGTGTCCGTATGTCTCACTTCATGTCTCTCTAGGTTTCTTTTCTGTGAACAGCTATATGGACATGACAAGCATTTGTATGGCTTTTCACCAGCATTAATAACTCTTCCAGGTGCCATTCTTCCTTTAATGTCCGTTTCTAGATTGCAAAGTGTTACAGATCCGTTGGGCAGTTTTGTATTTTCTCTCGTCTTGAAGTTTACCATGTACATGGTCACAGGGAATGGAATGCCGGAGAACAAATCATCCACACATGTCTGCTCGTCACCAGAACACTTCTTGACAAAGGTCTGAATTGAAAAAAAACACAAAAAACAAAAAAACATCAGCCTTATTTTTATAACAACACATTTCAACTTCAATACGTTCAGTTATTGAATACATATTCAACAATCTGCTCGCATAATTAATTACAGTTTGTGAATTCAATATAAACTTGTAGCATACGCCACCATGAGTGAGCCGAACTATATACAAAAGCTCTTAGATCATATTAAAACCAGATCTAAAAAGAATGCTCCATTATCGTGCTTGCGCTGATTGAAGATTTGGGCCAAGAACCAGGCTTCTTGTTGATGGACCTAGATGTTGGCAAATCAAGGTCACATATCTGACCCGTCTCACTTTGCAGCGAGATGGCAACAAGTGTACAGTATATGTGAAACTCATCTTGTCAAATACTTTAACTTGTTTCATCGGATCGATATTATATTCTCTGGAAATCGTAATATTCGATTATACATTACTACAATTTAGATATATCAATCAATTCAAAGATTCAATTTCTGTGTTCATAATATCACAAGATCAACCTGTCTGCCCCACACAGTTGTGACCTCCTGACCTTGACATTTCAAGCATACATCCCCAAATCGTGGGAAGATCTGTGATTGGTCCACACTCACAACTTGGAAATGGGGATGGTGATGCCAGATCTACATGAGCAATAGTTGGGATGGAGAGCGGTTTTTGTAGATCTGCTTTTTAATCCGATTGACAAAAATTTTTCTTGGCTTACCGGTACTTGTTCACATGGATCATACTCAACACCGCCTTGTTGTTCTCCATCCTCATACTGGGCTGTTGGTTCTGTTTTCACTGTTACATCTCCATCTTCCATAAATACATTTGCAAAATGCCGGTAGGTTATCCCATCATCTTGCACCAATGATCCTGTCTCTTGATCAAGAGACTCAAGTTTTACTGATAAGTCTTCCATCGTCCCCTCAGTTATGATAGACAATTTAGTCCCACTGAAATAAAACCACACAAGAATCATGCTTACACAACGTGATCACTTTTGTTCATTGCTTGAACGAGAATGTGAGGTAATCGGTCATTAGTGTCAACGTCTAATCTTATAGAAATAGTTAATGTACCAGTGAACAATGTTGTCGAAAACTACAAGACCGTAAAAGGGACATCGTAAAACAAATTCTTGGACACTATACTTTTCTGTAACAGTGGACTGAAGGTGACAATTTGGGGTATAATATATTTTTCACAATTAGTGGATTGGAGACGGTACATCGGAGATGATACTTTTCTACAACACCTACAATACCCCGCCCCATTCCCTTTTCATTCTTGGACGAAAGAATCACTCCGGCACAACAACCAGAGGCGTAGGAACGTAAATGAATAGGAGGGTGTAGGCAAAACTTTCAAAAGTCAGTGACCCAGCAGGGGCGACGGAAACAATATCTGATTGCCCCGAACAACGATCACAGCCCAATAAGGCCAGGGTGCAGGATCCGCCTAGGCCCCAGAAGCTCCGGTGTTCTAGATTGCAGGAGATGCATTCTGAGCTATTTCTGGCACATAAAATAGCATGTTAATGCTCGATAGAATGTTGAAAATGTGGGTTCAAATAAAACATTTACAAAGTCTAGACCCACATTCTCCTCCAACAAACAAAGCGGAGCTTGCTTGTGATGTATTTTGGTGTTCTGAATCTGTCCCAGTCTCAGCGTTAACAGAGGGTGTATCGTCAACCTCTTCGCCTACGGAGGATTGACGAGAAAAATATTTCAGAATTGACAATGTCAGACTGAATACAGAATAAAAAGATTAGACTGTGAACAGAAGTATAAAAATTTCTACGAAACAATGAAACGTCCGAAGAAAAGCGCCCGTGAAAGCTGGAGAGTAGATAATGCCCAGGTTTTTATCGACGAGATTCCAAGACTAAATGATGATTATAGGCCTATAGATTTATTGGAATGTACACTTAAAATGTACAGACGGCGCTGCTGACGGTTAAATATTACAGGTCAGCAGAGCCATCTGTACATTTTAATAATAATGCTGACGGTAATTATATACACGACACTTTAGTGATTAGGACAGAACATTGCACTGTGGTGAAATTTTATTGAGCGGACGGTACACTTAAAATACCGGTATAAACAGTTTATGTGATCCTTGCACCATATCTGTAATATTTATGTGGGGACATGATCAGTTAGGAGTGCAGAAAAGTGTGTGGGGCTAAATTGAAGCGCCCCACAGGCTTCCGACGCCACTGAGTAAACGGATGTGTTGTGGACAAAAGTACACCAGCCAAATACGTAATCTCCTGTAACACATTAACAGGTTTAGGACAAAGCTATTTCGAGCTTTTTTAGATCCATCGAGCTTTTTTAGCTTGATCGAGCTTTAAAAATGTCACTTTTACTCGTACTGATCATGGGATGTCCAATTTCCGTGAAGAAGCGGGCGTTCACAGTTTTACCATGCTGAGCCGAACATGGGAGAAGTTCAAAACTGAAAGAATTTCCCTTGTTCACAATTGCGTTGTTGTTATATTTCATATCAAATTATTCTTATGATGCACAGTCAACAACGTTTCCTCACCGCCTGTATTGTCATCAACACTTTATATCTCCTCATGAAACGTCCAACTTGAAGCCATCATGGCGCCTCGCATTCAATATGATCTGGCCAGCCCACGTGATCGGATATGCCGAAATATGGATTTTTAATTTTCCATCGGGTATGGTGGACCTGAATGCACATACAAGCCAAAATTTCAAATATGGAATAACAAATTGAGCTACTAATCACATCTAAAGAATGATTACTTGGTGGTGAAACTCGTTCAATAAAAGATATATTATTTTACGAAACATTGTCATCAGAACCAATAGCAGCAGTTGTCCCTTTCCTGTCAAAACGCACACACCACGTTTACAGACATGAACAGGTGCTTCAGGCATGCCACCAACTATTAAGTATGAAATCTGGGATTCCAGATGTGCTGTCCCATGATTTGATCTGTACTAACCCACAGTATTTTATTTGCCCAAATAAAAGTTTGTTTTGTACCCGATGGAAAATTAAAAATCCATATTTCGGCATATCCGATCACGTGGGCTGGCCAGATCATATTGAAAGCGAGGCGCCATGATGGCTTCAAGTTGGACGTTTCATGAGGAGATATAAAGTGTTGATGACAATACAGGAGGTGAGGAAACGTTGTTGACTGTGCATCATAAGAATAATTTGATATGAAATATAACAACAACGCAATTGTGAACAAGGGAAATTCTTTCAGTTTTGAACTTCTCCCATGTTCGGCTCAGCATGGTAAAACTGTGAACGCCCGCTTCTACACGGAAATTGGACATCCCATGATCAGTACGAGTAAAAGTGACATTTTTAAAGCTCGATCAAGCTAAAAAAGCCCGATGGATCTAAAAAAGCTCGAAATAGCTTTGTCCTAAACCTGATTAAGGTTTATTCATTGATCAATGAATCTACAGAACCCAAAGATTACCTCTCTGAGGCGAGTGGAAGGTTAAAGTTACATGGAACCAAAAAATATTTAGCTCAGATGTAGGATAAAATTCCTCAAATAGTGTTCGTGTAAGATTCATGAGAGTTTGAGAACAAAGGATATGCTTTAACTTTCATGCTTAAGTTTCCATGCATGCCATCAGAGGTTTTGTGTGTGGCTGTGTTTGCTCTGATAGACCTATACTTACACAATTTTGGCTGCCACTGATGTCTATACTGTTTGTTAAATCTTTCTATGTCTGGCCTTCTTGAGACAAAAAAATAGACGACGTTCAACCGCAACATTTTCTGAAATGTGCGCGCCACAACAAGCGGCTCAATACAAGGGTAGTAATAAAAAGAATCACCGAGGAGTTTCCCGAAACGCGGACTATACAAGCCATCATCTACGGTGCAGTGACACAGGACACTCGGTGTAATTCTGTGGTTCGTGACCTCCCTGTCCAGCTTATACTTACAGCATTATGTAGATTTTTTTCCATCGATAGCCAGTGTAAATTCCTACGAAGTAGGCTCTCAGTTGCAAATTTTCCGGTAATAGAATAGAATAGATTTTATTTAGCTGATCAAAGCACCCGTTAAGGGTATGACAATCACATAGAATACATTAATGATTTTAGTTCATTTGTTAGATAATTTTTACGTATATTAATATCAATTACATAGACTTTTCTTATTTAATATATGGTACAATTGATCTACCTCAACATGGTAAATCGAGCACCATTAAATTAATAATCAATAATTCGATTCAATTATACAATTAGCTTGCACAGAGCAATTATAATCATTTAGAACAGTAATTCGATTGTAATCTGAAAAAATGCAACAATCTCATTATAACAATTAAGGCACATGAAGGTAGAACACCCGGTGACCATCAGGGAAGCTAACCTACCATAGCAGATGTCACAGCAAATCTAGATACAAAAGCAGTGTGGATGAACACAGCAAAGCTGGTGACAATTACAGGATCCTCACAAGTCATTAGCCATATAAACATATTTTGAGGTGACAAGCTGAGGAGGAGTGGAAACTTAGAGATGACTGAAGCAATAAAACATTTTCTATCCTCAGAATAATGAGGGCAGGTCATGATAAAATGCACCTCATCTTCAACTTGATAGAGAGGACACATAGTACAGATTCTTTCCTCTGGCTTTTTATTTCTGTATCGACCAGCTTAAATTTCTAGGTGATGAGCACTAACTCTAAGACGTGTTAAATTCTTCCTTGCCGTCAAATGAAGCAAATAAGGTTCCCTACAAAAATGAGATTTGAATTGACCGTAAGTTCTAAGCTTACCCTCATTATTAGTACTAAACTTGGAGATTTCCCTTTTCGAAAATGCTTTGTACCTAACTTGTAACCTGTGCCGGAAAGTTGGAATTGAAATCTGCATAGATAAACCAAGGGTGTTGAGAACGAACTGTACCGTACTAAACCATGATATATCGTTTATGCCATGTAATGCCTTCGTTTAGAGATTGGTACAACATGGAGTCTTTACTTAAAGATTCAATTCTTTGTCAGTAGTTTATGACATTACAGAAAACTTCAATGTATAGTGGATAGCGCCCTAATTCCCCTAAAGTAGCCAGGTTAGGAGACCGAGAGTGAATGCCTAAAACATATTTGCTAAATTTGATATTCAATCTATCACAATCAAAAATATTATTCGCCATATCCAGGGTGAAATCCTTATATTTCTTGGAAAATGCAAATGAGTTCAATGCTCCCCAAATATCACTGCCATAAAGTATAATTGGCTTGATAGTGTGGTCGAATAAGGGAAGGGAGGTATCAATATCTGGCTTAAGATCACCAAAGGACTTGGCCAGTTTGAAAAAAACTTTGAGGCCTTTCTTGTATAGTTCAGATTTTGCATATGAAAAGGTTCCAGAAGCTGAGAAAAACACACCGAGGTATCTGTAGGTTTGGACACATTCTAAAGTTTGGTCACCAATGAAAAAATCTATATGCAATAGCCTGCCTCTTTTGTTGAAAGTTACTATTTTGGATTTATCAGCATTAACAGTTAGGCAAGATGCATCACAAAATGTTTGAAGTTTAGTTAGACAATTTTGTAGGCCTTCGGAACTAGCTGATAGTAAAATTACATCATCTGCATACATAAGACAATTTACGGTGGAGTTACCTAACTTAACTGGATCACAGCTATTATCAAATGACTCTGGAATATTATTAATGAAAATATTAAACAAGGCAGGACTAATTGGATCCCCTTGATGTACACCATCAGTCAGTCCATCCAAATTCTTTCTATGGTTGGCCATCCCTGCCACAAGTCGTCATTTTATACCACGGTATAAAATAAGTTTAAAGAATGCCTGTAAATATTTTGTATCATGGTATAAAATCGCCAAGCCTGCCACAATTCGTATTTACGGGATGCCAATACTTATTTTGTACCATGGTATAAACTCACCAAGCCTGCCACAATGCCTGTAAATAATATATACCAAGATATAAAATCGCCAAGCCTGCCACAATTTTAAATGATTTAAACCATGCTAAATTTAGCAGTGAGTCGTAAATAGCTCGTTGTCTTATTTACAGGATGCCTGTCAACAATATATGCCAAGGTATAAAATCGCCAAGCCTGCCACAATTTGTATTTACAGAAAGCCTGTAAATAATATATACCAAGGTGTAAAATCGTCAAGCCTGCCACAATTCGTATTTACATGATGTCTGTAATAATATATACCATGGTACAAATTAATTTAGCCGTGAGTCGTAAATAACTCGATGTCTTATCAAGAATATTAAATTTGACCAATGATTAAACTTGTGACATGTGTAGACATATGGCCACGTGAGCAAATGGGAATTGTACTGATTTTCGAAATCCTCACTTAGGTTGCTTTGCTCTATGAGCACCATTGGATTTTCTTGAGAGGGAGACATCCTCGTTTTTTTTAAATAAAAAAAGAACCTTAGGTATAATTAAACGAAAATATAAAGGGGGAGCACTTTCTGCCCCTCTCCATTCTGTGGTGCACCCTAAATCTCCCAGGCCAGCGATGGCGTTAATACACTAATTTCTCTACCATGTATATTTTATCGGATGATCTAAGTTAATAAGTCCTTTAGTACACACTGCATATATTTGTCACCATATCTAATCCTCTAATTTTATCTCATAACACAACTCTTTGTACTGTGCACTGAGGTGGCAGGGCTGGAAAATGTACATTTCCCGCTAAATCAAAAGAGGGAAAGGGGCCTAAAGCTCGGCTCCAATTTTATAAAATCTCACACCATTGATGGAAAAAATCAGGAAGCCGTATTTCACGATTTACGGCCAAATTAATTTGTACCGTGAAATATATTATTTTCAGGCATCGTGTAAATACGAATTGTGGTAGGCTTGACGATTTTAATTGGCTATCATGGTACAAAATAATTATAGGCATCCTGTAAATACGAATGATGGCAGGTTTGGCATTTTATTCCATGGTATATTTTATTTACAGGCATCATATAAATATTTTATACCATGGTATAAAATGACGAACTGTGGCAGGCATGGCCAGCAATGCCTTTCATCGAGAACCGTTGAAATTAGAACCTTGACTTTTGACATTGACGTGCATTAGGAGCTGGCCTACTTTGATGAAATTTAGGGACTAATTCAGGGGGACTACCCCGAAACCGGATACCCGCGAAACCGCAAGAAAACAGTCTGCGCAAAACTAATGCGCAGTGGGTTTAAACCATGCTAAAATGGTGGCCCGCATGAATTTTGTCAAGAAGCGTGATGCGAGTGTGAAAATTTAGTCTCTCCACCTCGTGTACACAGCAAATAATCAATTATTTCTTCGATAAATAATACAAGTAAGTCCATTAGATTGATTCAGCTTAAGCCGGTGCTAGGGGCCGTGTGGATACTTCATAGTTTCCACATGAACATCTGCAATAAAGGCGCGGCTGAGATGCTAAGGCTACGTCCGAGAATCCACTGTATTCTCGGGTCTGAATGTTAGGTGTCGAAGAAAAACATTCCTGTAGAGTCCTACGGTTGCTTTTTAGTCACCAGACGTCGTCAACTTTTCCCACCTCTTGCATGTCGCTCCAATTTAAGCCTCCTACGAGCATGGAAATTTTTTTCTGTCATGCTGCCTCAAGTGTTCGTTTTTCAAACAGCTGTATGAACCGAGTGAGCATCATGTTTGGCCTTTCAATAGTATGTATCAGTTTAAGGGCTTAGACCACTAAACAAATAGTCCCGATCAGTTGACCCCTTTATGCAACCTCTGCCAATGTGTTCCCGAGAGACTTGTCCACGCACCTCCACATCATTTTGGACTATTATTGCCAATTCATGCCCACGCCTATAGCTGGGAAATACGGACTTTATATTCCTAAAATAGCATGTTCGTCTTTACAACATTTATGATAGTCCCTGGTAATACACCATCTTTTATAATATTTTATCCATAAAAAGTTACTATGTCAATGCCTTTATTTATGTTTCAGGTGAAATGTTATTCAATGGAAGATATGATTAACATTCTCAGTATGAAGATATATGCAGCCCAGTGTGTATAATGTGTAGTTAATTTTCCATATACCCAACATGTTCAAACCACAATCATAGCTCAAACTGCCGAATATCTATTGTCACACATTTGCCAGGGCATATTAACACACGGTGAAAAGACAACTCATTGCAAATATATTGACTCGACTCTGGCTGAATGATTTCTCTTTAGCAACACCTGAATGTGTATGCGACCTGGTTTAGAAAACAGGAAACACTGATCAAACTGCTATTTACATGTTCATTGGTAACAGATGTCCTTCTTTTGAGCGCGTTTTTGGTGGTAAAATTGTCAATGTTAATTCATACATTTTCATAAAATATTGATTAATGTATGATGTTACTATTTCGTCGACAATGAAATAAAATACATAGTATTGGCCTTCGAACTAACTATAATATACTTATACTTGAAAGGTAAAAACACGTTGTTACTCAATATTTAATAGAAAAACATGTATTTACTACATGGGTGAGTGAGTGAATAGAATTTAACGTCGCTTTCAACAATATTTCAGCTATATCACGACGAACCAACTAAGCACCACCCAGCCCAGTTGTGTTCCTGCTACTTTAAAGAAGAAATCTTTGAAGCAGTATGAAACTAGACACCTTCCATCCACCCTATAAACACGGAGGACAGTGCACAAGACACAGAGAGGACGCTTACATGGTGCAATAAAGACAAGTGATATTATAGTGCTAGACATCACATTATCAAGTTCCTGTTGCTCCTCAGCAACAGGAACCTGAACTCACCCAACCACCCGTCAATGAAATGAATGTTTGTATGAACATAACGAGTCAGTGAGCGATTGAGCGAGTGATTGTGTGGCTGTGAGTCAATGAAGGAATGTTTGTATGAGCAATGAGTCAGTGATTTTGGGTGTGAGTTAATGATTGAATGAGTGAATGAGCGATTCATTGAGTGAATGAGCACCTGATTGAATGAATCATTAATTGTGTGAGTTTGAGTGAATGATTGAATGAGTCAGTGATTGTGTGTGTCAATAACCAATTGAAATGAATGAATCATCAACTGGTTGATTGATTAACAATGTTGATCGGTTAGATCATATCCTAACTAGCATTGGTTGGTGGATAGCTAAAAATATCCACCAATCAGAGCACGGCTCTCGTGTTGCTAAATATATCCACCAATCAGAGCGCAGCTCTTCTATTGTTTATAAATATCAACTAATTGAATTTGGGCATTCCCACCTTCTAAATATATCCACCAATCAGAGCACGGCTCTTGTATTGTCTAAAAATAGCCAGCAATTACATTTTGGTATTCCCACCTTCTAAAAATATCCACCAATCAGAGCACGGCTCATTGATTGTCTAAAAATAACCACCAATTACATTTTGGGTATTTCCACCTTTTAAAAATATTCACTAATCGGAGCACGGCTCTTGTGTTGCTAAAAATACCCACCAATCAACGATCAGCTTATTTTTAGCCATCCACCACCGTATGCTATAAAAGCGACTACCAATCGTGTCATTGTTGATTCAACATGGATTACTCTAAAATCGACTCCTGTACGGACGTGAATACCTTGAACACTTGAGCGACAGATGGTATCGGCGAGTAATTGTATTCGACGTAAATTGACAGCAACGTGGTTATAGGCGCCCTGCACTGCCACCCAAGTGTTCAAGGTATTCACGTCCGTGTCGATTTTAGAGTTAGACATGATATAACCAATCAACATTGTTAATCAATCAACCAGTTGCTGATTCATTCATTTCAATTGGTCACTGACTCACACATCGTTGCAAACAGGCCCAGGCAAACCTCTGTCGAGCCTTGACTGGGTTAGCGACGAAAAGTTAGTCTATGCCTACTACATGTAGACGCAATATAGCAGAGTCTTCGAAGCAGATCCAGATGAGCGTAGACGCTGATTGAATAACATATACCAATATATATCCCGATCCCTGTATCAGAGAAAATGGGTGAAAGGGTAGCCGATATTCAATTCTTGGAGAGATATGTACTGTTTGTGGGATCCACTCTGTAATGAATTCACGGCCTGTCTTGGTGGTGAGCACATACAGGCATGGTTGTGAAGAGGAATATATCATGATAAACGCAAATTTGGTGGAGAGATTAAATGTTCTACAATTAAGTATACATGTCTGAAATGAACAGATACGTAAGCATTATTTCATCTAGATCTTTTAGTGAGATAACAACAGGCCATTGAAGTACATAGCGTCTGACAAATCCGTTTTGGAGTCCAGAAAAATAAGTTTTACAAAATACTGTATAGGCCAAACCAATCTCTCGCTTTAATTACGACACATATTTAATAAATATATGTAACCACCATAGATTTTCCCTATCGTTGTTACTAAATATATTACCGTACAATTCCTTAAAGTAAAAGCTCGGTTTTGGTTGCCTTTGATACATATTTAAACAACTCACCAAATAGAACCCAAAGACGGTCCTCAGAGGCCGCCATTGTACTGTATTCAGAAGGCGGATATGACGGTAGGGTCAAGGCATGGAGCTCTTCTGTCTAATCTAATAGATTTGGGTAGATAGAGTAAATTAAGTGAAGTCATGTCGGAGCGGCAGTTCCGATTCCAGCGGTGAAAGCGACGAGGAAGCTGCGCTCAAGCAACTAGAAATGAAAATGGTATGACCTAGTCAGTATATTGAAATAATTCTTGCCAATTTTTAGTAACAAAACTGCAATTTTCACCTTAACACACGAAGCTCCATGATGCCTTCACATGTTCTGCCTCAAGCTTACGTCACGCTGTTTTACGTACTTTTACTCCTATTGGTTAAAATAGGTCACATGACAATACAATGGCGCTTTCCTGGAGTTTGGTAAATTTGACGGTATCACAGCATTTGGTTAACTATATACGTTAAAATAAATTTGAATACAGTTGAATACCGACTAGCTCTTTCAGTTGAAATATAGCTTTACCATACCCGAACCTTTCCTTTAAAACATAACTGCGAAGGCACGCCCCACAATTCTTAGTGTAGATATGTATATATATATACATATCCGTGTATCTAGCTAAGAAATTAGCTGTCAGCTCATCCCAATGGGGTATTTTGATTTCGCATATAAATAGGGCAAATTGATTCGATCGGTAGATTCCTGGCCACAGCAAGTTCTTTTATCATGACATCATCTTTGTGTTCCGATTGTGTTTTACCACAATTCCAATGCACTGAACCCCCTCTAGAGCCTAATCATTTTCATTAACCAATAAAATCGCTGCATTTCCTTTCCGCCGATGCAAGCAGACGACACCCGATGTGCGGTTTTCGACCATTGACCTGCTCATTTGTATTATTTACACAGTTGAGTACCAATTAGGCCCCTTTTGCTATAAATTGAGATAAAAGGCCATGTTAATATATTTGCCCAAGATGTTGTGAGACTCTAGTTCTGGAAAACCTTATTTATCCAGCTGATCCCTGAAATATTTGATATTTTTTACGATTTCAGGCACAATTTGTCGGCCTTGACATTTCGTCACCATGATGTGACCTCTCATCTTCAGTAGGGAAGTAAATATTAAATTACCATGTTGTCCGTCATCTTCAGAGTATTTTCAGCATGTTTACTTTGTCTAGATTTCATAACTAGTGCAGCTTTGGCATTTTATAGCCATTGAATTTCGAAATATGTACATTGAGTTCACGACATCTGGGCAATTTCGTTTTTGTCAATGACATAATTTACTCGTCCAGAATTGTACGATAACTGTTCGTGGAACATTAAAAACTAACTTTAATGTTGGCTAGTTCCGATACTGGATCCATGAATAATAATTGTTACTGATATGTTTGGTGACGATGACATGCTACAATTTATATTATACTGGTTATAATATTATTGTGAACTTGCGGCTAATTATTTGCCATATTGGCTGATATTTAACCTGGGGTATAGCAGCTACTTATTGTAAGGGTTGCTATAGGGCCAAACCTCAGTCAGAATTGAAACCTTTCTCCATTTTATTATGCGCGTTGTTTGGGAGCCTGTTGTAATATTATGATAGGTAATTCTTGGAATATGAATATCATTCCCAGCAATAGACTATATATATATTAGTTGTATATGTTCCAATAATGTAGTTTGCTCACCGCTCATCAACATATTGCGAATATCATTCGCAACATTATTAATGCATCTTGATATCTGTCGGTGAAGTACATTCATATATGATATTATGAATAATAAATATACTTATAGCAAGACAGCCTGCTTTGCTAATTGCCCTACTGTCAGAAATCAAAACTGATAAACTGTGATAATATATTTGTTGACACCATGTTCATTGCTGGTGTTCTTACAGTATATTTCATTCTGGCCTTACATGTAGGAGCTACACGATATAGGTGCATTTGTATTGCTGAGTAACTGGCGGGTTATGGTTGTCTTGCCGATGTTCATCCACATTCTATTTCATTAAATGCCTGTATATAAGTAAATATTTCTCTCGCGTATATATGTATCGTGCCTTTTGGTTTTCGACCATTGACCCGATCATTTGTTTTTTAACACAGGTCATGGTCGTCTTTAGTTCCTGATTTCATTAAATTCCATTCATCATTTATACACAAATTTCGTTGTTGTGTAAATTCCTTGGGTATAGCAAGGGCGTAGACAAGTTGTCAGATTTGGGGGGGCTTGAGAGGGGGAGAGTCTGAGAGGGGGGTATCCCCCATCCCAGCTTAAGAATTTTTTTTGAAACTTGGTGGTAAATTGGCACTCTCTGGGAGCATCTGAGTAGTATAACGTTGTAACAACTGAACTTTGATTTATCCCAAAATGTCTCATAACAAAGACGATCACTACAATGATATACAAGCTGAAGTGATCATTCAGTCTCAGGTTTGCACTATATTTCAAGTTAATCCTTAGACATTACTGTCGTGCCCCGATAGCAGCGCGTGTCTGAGCACGTTTCGTCTCTGACGTTTCCGACGATATTTCTGGGACAATTTATCCGACAACATTGAAACTTCACACAGTAGATAAAAAAAATACTAAATTTATTCCCCTCCAGTAGTTCTCAATAAATCGCGAAAACAAAAATTAGATGGGAAATTTGTGAGATATTTTTGACTTTTTACGTCAAGCTCGCATGTTTTAACAATGGCAGATCAAAGTTATCGTGGCCCCAAAATAACATGGTATAGGTATCGGTGACTTTGGTCAGTTCTCAACAAATTTTAATGAAAGACAGAAATACAATTCGGGCTTTTTAGTTTATATACTGTGTGAAGTTTCAATGTTGTACGCTAAATTTTCTCCGAAATATCACCAAAAACGTCTGGGATTTATTATCTGGGAAAGACAGTAGGATTTCTAGGGTTTCTTTATGAAAAGTAGTTGAGAGTTTGTATATCTCTTGTTTGTGAATAAAGAAGTACTGGGATCTCAATTGAAAAACAAAATAAGTTTGTAGTGAAAAAGTTACGAAAAATTCTCCTCATCGGAAGTTTTGATGTTTTTGTCCAAATAGGCGGCATTTGATTGGATTTGGAGCACACTATTCCATTCTCGATTGAAGCCCGAAATCGTCAATCTATGGCTTTGATCACTGATCAATTGCAATCTTATTTTAGGCCTAATGGTATGCACTGGCGGTGATAAGTTTACTTCTCCTGTAATAATTGATTAAGATACGTGATCTTATATGCTATATTAGGTTTCTTTTTCTTTCTTTCTTTCCTTTTTTCGTTTGTTTGTTTTGTTCTTTTTTTTTGCCGGCCGTCAAAATTTGGGGGGGGGCTCAAGCCCCCCCAAGCCCCCCCTTGCCTACGCCCTTGTATAGGGGTATGTGGTATTGAGGATTCATGTCCCAAATGCACCGAGCTCACCCCAAACCATAAGACCGTCTTTCCAGAGGGACATCGCCGTCTTACACATATATACTTTTTTCCAAAACATATTTGCATATCAATCGGCTTATGAGAGACTAAGCACGTAAATTCCGTACTCCGTGATACTTGGACGGTTTATTACTGAATGAACTGTATAACAACTGATCATAATGAGATCTTTACAGCATAATATAGACGAACAATTTTATTATAATTACCTACAAGTCATTCTCTTGGCATCAGATTGTAGACATACCGCTGTCAGATATACTCTGGTTACACTCAGGTTAAAATGCGGCGCACACATGGCTCTCGGCCACAGTTAAACAAGACGTTGCACTCAGTCTAAAATGACGAGAAACAGTCGTCGGACATTGGCAACTGGGCTTCCCATCTGTTTTTTACCTTATCGTTTTTATTTCAGTATGCATTTTTTATAAGAACTTTGAACCTCAACAATAATTTTTCACTCTGTCACGGCATATTTCAAAACATTTATAAGTCATGCTCCATTTCCAACGTATCAAACAATCCTTACTAAAATGTATGCGAACAAGCCAAAACAAGACTATGCAAAGGTATACGGACAGAGTAACTATTTTCTATGGCTATTAACTAATATGTGTTATTTCATGTTCCTGTAGATTGCTGATCTTTGAACAGCTATATGGGCAGCGGGAGCGCTTGTGTGGTTTTTCACCAGTATGTGTCCTTTCATGTGACTTTAGGCTCCATTTGTGTGAACAGCTAAATGGACAGAGTGAACACTTATATGGCTTTTCACCAGTATGTATTCTTTCATGTTCCTTTAAGTAGGGACTCCAGTAGAAATTTCATTTAACTTTCACAGTTGTTTAATTCTGGGCTTTTGAAAGCTGGAATCATTACAAGACTAATGCAGTTTGAATTATCATAATCGGGTGAATATTGACGAATATAGAGCTGCCTGAAGTTGCCGGTTTGGTCCGCTTCGCGGGAAAAGAAGTACCCATCAAGCCCATATATATCAGGGTTTAGCAATGGCACCGAAATATGGTAATAAATGACAAAACAAACACCAATTTAAGTTCATATTCAGTTCTGTTAATCATATTTCAATGAAATTTGCCACATTTATTTGTTGGTTCCGATACATGCGGAAAATGTTTTCTCAGCAGATGTATGGATATTTTGAACCTATTTGCATAAATTTGCATATGATGCGGTTTATTGTACCAAAAATATCTCGAAATTGTAAAACGCATGTTTTCATGTCGATCACTTTCCAATCCATTGCATTCACATGAGGAACAATCCTACATTCTTCCAAAGACTAGTAAAACTTATGCAGGATATGCATAACTGATGCATGATTGGCCTGTTACTGTAGCTAATTTACATAAATTTGCATATTCAGCAATAACCATATTGAGACGCTACACCAGTGTCTTTCAATATATCCAGTTTTTAGGGCTAATATTATAGATATTTGACCAAAATTAAATTTGAACAATCTATGCTATGGAGAGAAGCTATAGTTGTGACAGGACTCGCCCATCTCTCCAACTAATTTGCATAGATTTGCATATGATGTGGATCCTAATATAAAAAAATCTCGGAATTGAATTACACGTTGTCATGTGGACTGCATTTTAACCCATTTGCAATCACAGCAACAATCCTACATTATTCCAAAATGATCCTTCTGCAGAAAATGCATAACTTGTACATGATTGATCAACTTTAATAGCAAATTTACATAAATTTGTATATTCAGCAATAGCCATATTGAAGACGCAAAACTGCAGTGTCGTTTGTATGTCCTGTATTAATGTAGAGACTCCAGTAGAACTGACAGTAGTCGGGCGAAAATACTTTTTTTTGTCCATTATTGACTTGTATAAATCTTGTATTTTCTTCAATAAAACTAGTAAATCTTACCAAAATCACGAAAATAGTGTTTCTTCGTTTTTTACTGAGAATGTTGCTTTATTTTCATTATGAAAATTATTGCCGTGTAGGATACTTCTATAAGAAATCCGTAATATGTGCTACCCACTACAGCGCATGAACATTATTTTTTCACACATATCGTCAGCTTCTCGATTTTTCCGAAGATGAGCCAAGGAAAATATCTGTCTGTCAAATATTTCTCTTTTATTCGGGCACGACAATGTGGGGTAGCTGCTGCAGTTTGCAACATTATTGCATGGGGAAAATGCTCTGTCCAGTATCTGCGACCATGAGGGAGTTTTGCAGGCCAGAATGGATGTCATTAGCAGCTAAGCAGCCCGGCGAGGAGGTTTCTGAAATGCAGAAAAAAATATGTGCATGACGATATACTCTAGATGACCTGTACAAAGAGAGAAGATGAAGAAGAAAATATAGAATATACAGTTCTATTGAGACCTATTGATCCATCATGGGTATTCAACTGTTAAAGGTCCTATGAAAATAGGATGAGGCTGTTGATAGGTGTACAGGCTCTAGGAAACGTTGTGGGTGAAGGCATACCAGTTCTATATTGTTAATTAAAATATTAAAAGGAGTCTGTGGAGTTATAGGTAGCCAAACATCAATGGGCGCAAAATTTACATGGTTTGCAGTAAATTGGACCCTGAAGCCCCTATACTGCATTTGGAACAGGCCAGCCTCAGGTCAGCGTGGGGTCAACAATCCTTAGGCAGCTAAGCAATAGATGAGTTCATTATCTGGCGGGGGTCAATGGCTATAGCAAGAAAATAATATAAACGATTCAGGGAACAATTTACGAATAAACTACACGAAATTGTGTCTTTCCGATAAAGTTCATTCACTAAGGAAGAC
The DNA here is from genome assembly GCA_036873755.1 of Hanleya hanleyi. Classification (NCBI taxonomy): domain Eukaryota; kingdom Metazoa; phylum Mollusca; class Polyplacophora; order Lepidopleurida; family Hanleyidae; genus Hanleya; species Hanleya hanleyi. The sequence continues at coordinate 25,992 of JAVTVY010008529.1, forward strand.
AGCTGCAGCAGATTTCGTATTTCTGTGGCTTATTTGCTGCGTAATGTCCAAAAATTCACTCGCTGAACACCGAGACACATCAGCGAAAGCCCACGAAGGAAGGCGCCATTTTGGATTTGCCGGGATCTCGTAAAGATTGGATATGGTGTAAACAATGACAAAATCCGAGAGAGAGCTGGGCGATAATATGAAAAATATTGTTTAACCAATTCAGGATGATACTTTTACCGACTGATTCACATGCAAGTTGAACAGAGATACGTACGCAAGTAGGTAGAAATCCAACATCAAAGTTTTCTATCCAGCACATGTTGGACTCACAAAATTAAACCGGAAATGACGCGAAGATATTCTTACACAGAATTTCATTGGCTACAAGATGGTACTATTGACAGACAGATATGTTCATTGGCTCACCTTCGGAAAAATCGAGAAGCTGACGATATGTATGAAAAAATGACGTCCATGCGCTGAAGCGTGTAGCGCATATTACGAAAGTTGATACGTTCAATTAACGATTTCTTATAGAAGTATCCTACACTGCAATAATTTTCATAATAAAAATAAAGCAGCATTCTTAGTAAAAAAACAAAAACACTATTTTGGTAAGATTCCACAAGTTTTATTGAAGAAAATACAAGATTTATACAAGTCAATAATGGACAAAAAACGTATTTTCGCCCGACTACGGGCAGTTCTACTGGAGTCCCTACTTTAAGCTCCCTTTCTGTGAACAGCTATATGGACAGAAGAAGCACTTGTATGGCTTTTCACCAGTGTGTGTCCTTTCATGTGCCTTTAGGCTCCCTTTTTGTGAACAGCTATATGGGCAGAGGGGGCATTTGTATGGCTTTTCACCAGTATGTGTCCTTTCATGTTCCTTTAGGCTCCATTTGTGTGAACAGCTATATGTACAGAGGGAGCACTTGTATGGCTTTTCACCAGTATGTGTACTTTTATGTACCTTTAGGCTCCCTTTGTGTGAACAGATATATGGACAGTTGGAGCATTTGTATGGCTTTTCCCCAGTGTGTGTCCTTTCATGATCCTTCAGGTTCGATTTCTTTGAACAGCTGTATGGACAGAGTGAACATTTATATGACTTCTCACCAGTATGTGTCCTTTCATGCTCCTTGAGGTTCCGTTTCTTTGAGCAGCTGTATGAACAGAGTGGGCATTTAAACGGTTTTTCTCCAGTATGTGTTCTTTCGTGTCTGTCAAGGCTCTCTTTGTTTCTACATCTACATGGGCAGAATGTACATAAATATGGTTTACTGTCCGTATGTCTCATTTCATGTCTCTCTAGGCTTTTTTTCTGTGAACAGCTATATGGACAGGACAAGCATTTGTATGGCTTTTCACCAGCATTAATAATTCTTCCAGGTGCCATTCTTCCTTTAATGTCCGTTTCTAGATTGCAAACTGTTACGGATTCGTTGGGCAGTTTTGTATTTTCTCTCGTCTTAAAGTTCATGTACATGGTCACAGGAAATGGAATGCCAGAGAACAAATCATCCTCACGTGTCTGCTCGTCCCCAGAACACTTCTTGACAAAGCCTGAATTAAAAAAACAAAGCAAAAAAACATCAGCCTTATTTTTATAACAAAACATTTCAACTTCAATACGCTGAGTTATTAAACACATATTCAACAATCTGCCTGCATAATTAATTACAGTTTGTGAATTTATTATAAACTTGTAGCATACGCCACCATGAGCCGAACTATATACAAAAGCTATTAGATCATATCAAAACCAGATCTAAAAATAATGCTCCATTATCGTGCATGTCGCTGATTGAAGATTTGGGCGAAGAACCAGGCTTCTCTGTTGGAGGACCTAGCTGTCGGCAGATCAAGGTCACATATTATATTCTCTGGAAATCGTGATATTCGATATCACGATTATACATTACTACAATTTAGATATATCAATCAATTCAAAGATATATTTCTGTGTTCATAATATCAAGAGATGTGACCTCCTGACCTTGACATTTCAAACATACATCCCTAAATCGTGGGAAGAGCTGTGATTGGTCCACACTCACAACTTGGAAATGGGGATGTTGATGCCAGATCTACATGAGCAATAGTTGGGATGGAGAGCGGTTTTTGTAGATCTGCTTTTTAATCCGATTGACAAATATTTTTCTTGGCTTACCGGTACTTGTTCACATGGATCATACTCAACACCACCTTGTTGTTCTCAATACTGGGCTGTTGGTTCTGTTTTCACTGTTACATCTCCATCTTCCATATATACATTTGCAGAATGTCGGTAGGTTATCCCATCATCTTGCACCAACGATCCTGTCTCTTGATCAACAGACTCAAGTTTTACTGATAAGTCTTCCATTGTCCTCTCAGTTATGATAGACAATTTAGTCCCACTGAAATAAAATCACACAAGAATCATGAACACTCAACGTGACCACCTTTGTTCATTGCTTGAACGAGGAATGTGAGGTAATCGGTCATTAGTGTAAACGTCTAATCTTATAGTAATAGTTAATGAACAATGTTGTCGAAAACTACAGAACCGTAAGAGGGGCATGGTAAAATTCTTGGACACTATACTTGGCAGCAACAGTGGATTGAAGACGACACTGAGTCAACGGATGTGTTGTGGGCAAAAGTACACCAGCCAAATACGGCATCTTTTATAACACACTCCCAATAAGGTTTATTCATTGATCAATGAATCTACAGAGCCCAAAGATTACCTCCCGGAGGCGAGTGGAATGTTAAAACCACACGGAACCAAAAAAATAAACACATTTATAACAATATTAGCTCAGATGTAGGATAAAATCCTATCATCAACTAAAATTGTTCTCCTCAAATACAGTGTTCGTGTAAGATTCATTAGAGTTTGAGAACGAAAGATATGCTATACTAGAAGTTATACAGGAAAGCCAGGCTTTGTCGAACATAATATGATTATAGTTTTTCATGCTTAAGTAGGCTTCACTCACCTGGAGTTCTGAGCACCTAATTGCGCACCTGGAGTTTTACCTGGCTGGAGTCAGACAAATGGCTTTGAAGTCTATTGTTGTCCGTGTATGACGTCAGATACCTGGTTACCCTGTAAACAAAATGCAAATGATTGAATTAAGCTCACACGACCATCAACAGCGGCAAAAAAAACACGTATAGGCTGTATCCATTTTTCTTTTTATAACAACAACGTCAGATTTCTACTTCAACTCGACAAAATTTGAGTTCAAAGCTGTAATTAGGTATTATAGATGCAAATTCGGTATTATAGATGCAAAGCCGAATTACTTGACCATCTCTTCGCACAATATAGAATAAGAAAGATGACAAATAACACGGTTTATTATAAATCTAATCGTGTATTACGAAATTTTGCACGCACTTCACGCTTCTGTTGCCATGGCGCTGTATTACAACTCCCGATTGGACTTGGTCATGTGACAGGGTCATGTGGATGAAATCAAGGAGGGTGGCGAGTGTGGTCTCGGCTAAATTTTTCCACTGTTGACATTGAACAATTGCAAAGGTACAAAACTCTTGAACTTAAATCACACTCTGGCACATGGTTATAAAACATTATTGAGGTGTCATTGGAATAAATATTGATGATTATGATGGCAAATGACTGACCCAACGGGATGAAATAATCGTTGAAAAATTACGCACCATTTATTATAGTGGGCCTTTAAGACTATATGTACAAAGGCATCTTGTAGCCTAATGCTTCTGTTGTTCTGTGTGTGTCTGGTGCTAAAAGCGCGTAAATTTTACATAGCCAACAACATATTACACTTCGACGTCTGCATGGAATTGTAATCTATACGATAACTTAGCGTACTGTAGGCCTACCTTTTCATGTAACAGCCTGGGAAATAGCGTACATGCGATGGTCATCTCACTTGGAATTCACAGAAAGAGCACAGAGATCATCCCGGCTGCACGTGTTGAAGGCATGACCTAAATTAAGTCTCCGCGTCTGCCATTTATGTCCCCATCTTCATAAGTTTTGTACTTCTGAACGAAGTCTGCGAAAGTCATGCTGTTTCATTTCCCAACTTTGTTAAGGACACAAACATTTCACCAGAAAGCTGCAACATGAATTTTACTCGAACCTAGAAACTCGCATCGTTTAACTCCTGCCCAGTGCTGCATGCCTGCTTGATATGTGAAGCCAAATTGCCTTCATATCTGATTACAGGTCACATGTTATAGCTATAATACACATTCCAGGGCGCTGACTTATAATTCACCAAACGATAGGCTCCATCGCTAAACGAAACAAGAGTTTCTTATTTGTGAAAGGGAACAATAAATTTAATTTGCGGAGGAGGATTTAATATTCCTGCCGACCCTTGAAAAATAGAGACAGAATGTAATTAATAGTAGTACATAAGAGAAATGTTTGCCGATACGCAGAAGCGTATTCGAAGGCGTCAGATACGCCGGCAGTTATGGTGAGGTAAGTTCCGGAGTTAATGAAAGATGACAGCACCAGGCCAAGTCAATTTCGGTGATGACGTCACTTCATTTTGATAAAGTAACCGCATCAGTAAGTCAATTGTTAAACGTCAACCCAGAGTAATATGTGCTAACTGGCTTGGGGACCGGGTGTGGAGCGTGGTATGTGCAGGAGGCATTGCGCTCATTCAGGGATTTTTATTCCGAAAATTATACCTGGATTTCAGGCAAAATGCCTGGGATTGAGTTGTGAATGAGCAGCCTGATCTATTTAGGATTATTCCCTGAATATTTCTGAGAGTGTATATGTGGAGCAAACTTTCCATTTTCATATGCACACGTCAAATTTTTAATAACAAAAACCTTTCATTACGAAGTGGAAACAAGGATAATTTGGACAAAATCAATATTGACACAAACAGCACATTCACATTCTCAAATCATATGAAAGATTTGTAGTAATGTGAAAATTATCCAATGAAAGATGACTGCTTCACCAAACTTTTGTGTATGTATGTACATTATCATTAACAAATTACGTCCTTTCTGTTTAACCACAAATGTAATTGTTGACAAATTTATTGCGGAGAATACAGAGAAATTACAGGAATTAAAAGCACAATTGAACTTACGCAAAAATGTATTGCAGCAAGAAACTTCCAATTTTCTGCTGAAAACAAGAAATTCCCCGTATAACAGATGGAGGACAACTTAAAAGATATCATTGTGGAGGGAGGAGGAATCCCAGTAGATCCATCAAAAATATCTGATGTTAAGCTCAATTAAGTATTGAAACATCGTTTTAACAATGACATCTGGTACGACGGCTGGGTAATTTCACAAGTTGAAGGCTTCCTCGACTGGTTCAACATTACGTAAGATTTTCGTTTTCCGTTTTCGGTTTCTAAGAATAAAAAAAATCAAATTTGACAGTCAACTTTCAATTTTCGATTTTCCTTTTGATAAAAGCAAAAATGAAAATGAAATATTGAAATTTGGCTGAACTTGTCCTTTTTTCGTCTTTTTTTATATTATCCTTGATGCAGCAATGTTAAGAGCACGCTCACAAGAGTTTTGTCACTTTCGCTGCGCGGGGTAGTATGGAAAGCGCAAATCGTGTCGTTTGGTCAGGTTTGGAGCAGGATACGGAAAACCAGTCGGATGAAAGACATAGGCGATTCACTAGATCGCACGACATCCCTGAAGCCAGGCATTCCCACTAGGGCAGTTAATAAATACGCTTGTACCCTAATCATAACACCAGAACAACTTCCGCTTGGGTGTGTGTGTGTATATAAGTGTGTGTTAATTGAATGCGTTGAGACGAGATGACGCCCAAACTAAAGTGTTGGAGCGTTTTACACCCGCACTCAAAGCCTTGAAGCATTTTTTACGCTTAGCATTGACGCGTGCGTGAACTTTCATTCGCTCAAGGTCTCAAAAATAGTGGCCGATGAGTGAAGTGTTGAAGCATTCGACGTACGGAGTCAATTGTGACCGCTGTCTGTTCCTTTCGCAGCCCAAAATAGCATATCTGAATACATGTTTCTCTATCGGTGCATATCTGTTAACCCATTCATTAATTGTAATGATATCACATAATTAAGAAATATCGCACTCCAGTAGCTATAACATTCACACTTGAATTGTTTGTACATATGCAATTATGAAAATACAAAGGTGACTAGACGGCGTTTTTTTCTCCGTTGAGGTTTATCGGTCTGACGATTATTTAACATTATTGTAAATATATTACCGGGTACTATGTATCCTCTTTTCTTCATGGGGCAAGAGCGCAATCGATTAATCTGGCCATTGGTACAAATGGTTTGCAATAGATGTTATAGGTAGTAATAGTCATTGTGTCGCAATTACTCAGTCTTGAAATTGTGTACAACCACTAAGTAGGCCTTCAACATATATTTATGTTTGTCACTTTTTCATTCTTAGTATCACTTTCCATCTCAATTGAGTGAATCAGCTATATTGCGACAAGCATAATTCTAAGAATTTCAACAAAAACAAGTTAATAAGCCAGCAATCCATAACTGTGAGTGGTCATAAGTGGTCAGACCTTTTTTCAATTGTCCATGCTATTCCGTGATACTTCAGATGATGTGTTATTCTTCAGATGTTGATTCTTGGGGAAACCCTATTATTCCATATTCGTACTCCTTGTGGTAATAATTCACCTAAGTTAATGTCTGTTATTCATCGTCGTTAAAGGAAAGATTGAACACTCTCTGCTGGTTAGCACTTGTACGTGCAGGTACTTGCACAATACTGGTCATGCCCAGTGTCACCAATAATGGTAGGCCATTATTCATATTCTGCAGTATCAATAATGGTAGGCCGATTTCTGCATATAACGCAGAACCGAAAATGGTGGATCGTTCCGTACACACAATGCATTATCAATAATGGTGGAACAAGGTGTACATACAATGCCCGACCACAAAATTTTGAGGAACTTGTACATAGAAATTGGTTTATATAAATATTATAACGGCAGGCCAATATTGGTGGACTGATTAGTGTTTGTTAGTAATTTGGTCATCCCAACCGGACTTTATGGTATTGTATTGCTTACAATATTCGTAATTTTATACCTATTTCTGTATTGGTACATTGGCAATATTACCCTCCATCTTTTAGATTAAATGGTCTGTATTCTCTTGTCAGGTACATGGGCTACAGTACATTATCTTCAACATACATGACCACTATTATCGTCAATATTTGATGGTAAAACTTCTTCTCTTTGAACACCATCATCCGTCTTCATAGACTGAAGATTGTGTAAACAGGCTTGAGAACCGGTACTCTCATCGACATGTCAAGTATTCCAGCGCACTTCATGGAACACTTGCTATATTGTTTTACATTTTAATCGCCATTGATCCCTATTGCGCAATTTTAGACTCATCACCGTCAAGATATTCATCCTTTTATCCTGCAGTTTTAAAGACTTGAACATCATCAACTTATACTAGTTTATCATGTCGTATGAACGCCCTTCTTGATATCTGATGTATTATTGTGCCAGTCAATGAACACAGTCAAATGCGGGGCTTTGGAAGTCTATGAAACCACAATGTTGAGATCATCCGTAATTTTGGTGTTGTACTCGCGACATATACGAATTCTGAGATTCTCATCGCGTGCTTATACTTCAGCGTAAATTTAACCATGTTAATTATATGGTCGTATAGAAGAATGAAAGTAAAGCTAATGAAGAAGTAATATAACTGAAATTTAAAAGGTTATTAATGGAAATGCTATTTTTGAATTTATGCGCCAATATGCTATATTTTCCCGGTTTCAAAACGGATTCACTGTAATATTCTCTGTATTAATCACAGTTGTATGCAGTGGTACAGGTGGTTATCATCGTTACCGGTATGTGATGATCTGACATAGACAATGCACCAGTACCGTACTTCTTTTAATGTACGCTACAGAAATGGCATGGCATTTAAAGGGGAGGCTTGCACAATAAAACAACATAAATCACACGTTGTCATTTGATTAGATAAAGAGGGCCGAAATCGACGAGGAGGAATTGACATTCACGGAATATCATTGCATTGTTGGTATAGTCCAATTTGGAAGGTATAAATAATTCGACAATTTAGATTTAGAAATCTGAATGTATTAATAAAATGACAATGACGTTAATGAAATTTTGTTTTCACTCTCTCAGTTGCGGTCTGATTGATGTAGAAATTGGACTGTCCAATTACTATTGTCATCTACAAATTTATCTGTTCGTACCAAGGACAAGGGATAAATGGAGACAGAAATTCCATATAATACTGCAGTTATAGCAAAAGAGAGAACAAAAAATAGAAATTGAGAAAAAATAGGAATTTCACATGACCACATGGCAATAATAATCTTGGCCATGGGCATGGGGTGCTCGTGTCGGACGAGCACAAAATATATCGATAAATTGACGAAGATTGTCAAATATTACATTTTTCAATAGAAATGGATTTGTAAACTTTAAAAACGTAGGCCTAAATGTTCCTTTCATAACAACAGAAAGAAAGAAGTTGGTGGAAGACTATTGTATTGTATTGTAAATCTTTAATAATCAATATACCCATGTTTTATCTGGGTGAGTAATAACATTTGCATTAATTGTCTTGCTGCTTCGATGGAAGTTCCCACTCGGTTGAATCCTCTCCGTTTGTACTGCTATCACCAGTCCATTTCCTCGTATTACCGACTGTAATAACGACCGTTTATTCAGTGGGGCAGAGATAGATAGCTCAGCTGTGAGGAGTCTGTCTGATGAGTTTGGTCACGGTTGACTGACGCCATATTGCCGGAATTTCTTAGTGGATGGACAACTATGCAAATCGCTCTCCATCCGGCTGTAAGGAATGGTCTGTAAAGAAGAAGAATAGGTGAGTATATGAAGTGACCCTTCTATATTCCACACAGGACATTAGTTCAGACATATAACCCGTTTATTTCGCATTTTTTCCATTTTTCCAAAATCACCCGGCATAGCTAGTACAAGTACGCGGAAGAGTTCGAATCGAAAATTGGAGAGTGGGAATCCACTTCTGCGAGGAGGGAGGAACACATGTAAGCAATGTTTGTTTATTGTTTCGGCTCGAAACACAACAATCCTATCGTCACAAACTCAATCCTCGAATTGACAGCTGTAATAAATTTGACGTCGCGGTACATACTCTGGTCTGTCGTGCTGGGTGATTTAAGTGTTTTATAATCTGACCAATCCGTGGACGAATGCAGTGGAAATGAACATGACTTACATGAGAATGAACATTTGGCAACAAAAGACAACAGTTGCCATCGAAAGACTACGCTCGAGTAAGAGCCGTAGTAATGGAAAAGACCAGCATACCGTCGAAGAAATTCTCTATTGCGATGAAATGAACATTCGAAATCCTTTGTCATTCTAAAAGTAATATGCTAATGTTGAAAGTTCACGCTGTTGTAAAAACCGTAATAATGTTAACTATTACGGTACTTACAACAGCTTTGGGACGCGGATATTCTCTAATGGACGACGGCTGGATTATGAATGACGGACTAGACGCTTGTAATTCAACATTGAATGTTCATTCCATCGCGATAAATAATTTATTCGGCAATATTCTGCTCTTGTCCATTACAGTGAACTTCTTGGTGAAATGCACACAGCGGAACGGTTGCATTGATAGCTAACCTTGGAAAGTACCTTTGATACACGAAATTGTGGGCAGTAAAGCACAACAACCATGCCATTAAATTCTTTCCTTCATGGGCGTGTGAGTCTGCATCTTACACGAATGTGGAGACAGACCGTGTTTATCGTATGGAGACTACAGATGGTGTGGTGTTATATAGCGATCCGGACAGAAAAGCGTTGTATTATAAGTTCCATTTACTTGTCTGGCCCCCTCACCATGCGAAAAATTACAGTGAACAACTGTTCGATCAGCCCTTAATTGTTGACTAAAATCACCGATAACGTTTCGTTTCTAAAATCAATTGAATTCAATGTCTGGTTATATGCACTGGATTGCGGTTTGAAAATGTGCAAAATAGAGATGATTTCTTGTTTTCTGGTCGTGTATTGATGAGGATAGCTCATTCCATATTAAATATACCAAGGGCATATATAATATATTTTATCAATTGGAAGGATATTGAAAAGATGTACTCATTCCATGACATTTAGTAAATACAATTCAATTTGATAGTATAGCTAGGCCATGGAACATTGGTTTCAGCAAGCCGAAATATAATGTGTAGTGATAAATTGTTTCTAACTCGGGATAAAAAAAAACTGTTGATTTTAATTGTTTTAAACTGTTGAGGTCGCTATACTAATTGGTTAGTAAACGACGGAAAATTATGGACGGAATGACTGGTGATTTTGGTTTGGAAAGACGAACGACTGATTTATTTGGTCTACGGTATTGCATGTGACACAGAACGTTTCCAATATTACGGTTCTTAGTGGGCTTTCAGCTATAGCCGTTGACGTTTTGACACATCGTCGAGTGTTAATTTCAAGGCAGCGAAGACTTTGTCCAGCATTGCTTCGTTCCCATTACACACTACAATGTATTTCAACAGACAGCAGAATGCTATTAAACGCAAAAATTAACAGCACTAAACTTCGATTAAATTTGCTTTTGTGCCATCTGATTGCTGCTCGACATACAACAATCATACCGTCATACACTCAGTCTTTGGAAAGGTAGCTGAGGTAAATTTGTCGTCGCACTACATGCTGTGCTGGCTGATTTACGTGTTTCATTGTCTGGCCAAATCCATGGACGAATGCAGTGGAAATGAACATGACTTGGATGGGACTCAACATTCAACAAAAAAGACAACGGCTTCTGTTGAAAGACCACGCTCCAAGAAGCGTAGTAATGAACAAGAGCAATATACTGCCGAACAAATTCTTTATTGCGATGGAATGAACTGTCGAAATCCTTTGTCATTCTAAAAGTAATATGCTAATGTTGAAAGTTAACGCTGTTTTAAGAACCGTAATACTACCCACAATCTCTCGAAGCTGAAGTACTTTCCAAGGTTGGCTACCAATGCGACCATTCTGCTATGTGCAATTCACCAAGTCATCCACTCTAATGGACACGAGCAGAATACTACCGAACAAATTCTTTATTGCGAAGGAATGAACATTCGAATCCCTTTGTCATTCTAAAAGTAATATGCTAATGTTGAAAGTTAACGCTGTTGTAAGAACCGTAATAATTATTCTCGTGTTGGCTACCTATCCGAATACGCCATTCTACGAAGTTTGCAGATTCTTCTTTTCAAAGGCGCCCTGTGCTAAACTTGTGCTTTGGTGTGCATGATCAACTGCAACCAACTCAATCATCATGAATTCCCACAGAAGTCGAAAAACACGGATTTCTTCTCGCTCAATATCTGCAGATATCACACCCGAACCTATTCAGCAGACCGATGCCTCTGCAAGTATATCGATCTACCCGCAGAATGAAGAAAACACGCTGGGATAAGCGACTTAAAATTGGACAGTTAGCCAGCTTCATGAAAAGCTTGCAGAGATAACTATTACTGCAAAATGATCGTTCTACACAATACAATGCTATACAAGCAAACTACAGGCGTCAGCGAAGGATGCCACTGCAGATTTAGGTCTCATAGTTACGGGTACTGCCAACATCGAGGCCACACCAACTATCGAGCAAATGATTAAAAGTGTCTAGTCCGTCATTCATAATTCAGCCGTCGTCCATCAAAGAATATCCGCGTCCATCTTTCAAAAACCTATTCCGTATTCCATATAACAGCATTAACACCAAATTCAAAAAGATAGTACACATAAACACAGGCTAGTTCCCTGCAAGACAGAAGCGGTCAACCGTTTTTAATGATGCCGGAAAGACATCGCGATGTTCCAAAAACATCAAATCCGTATCGCTAATCAGCATTGTTAATCCATATGGTATCCGTTGCGAAGTCGTCATCTAGAGAATGATGTATCTCCGCCACGGTTTGATTGCGACTTCATATGAACACCATCAGGATCTTGAAGTACATGGGTTCATACGGCCCCTATCCCCTGGTTAAACGGAATTAAACACAAGTTACGAAACGTAGCGCCATAGATCTTGCACGCTACGCTCGTATTTTGCTATCAGCATACGATATGTCTCACCAAATCTGAGGAACTTTGAGTGGAGGCGGTTGGAAATATTTAGATTTTTTTTTAGCGAAAAAGCAGTTTCTTAGCGAAATTGCTAAGCAAAGCTACGAAATTGCTCTATTTAGAGCCCATCTCTATCGCTTATAAGGACGCCTTATGCTGCAAAAGCCCGATAACCATAATCGGAATATCAACACCAATCCAGCAAGGGGTGAACTGCAGGAGTTACATTATCATGGCAGTCAGTTATATCCCGCATTTCCCAGCATCTCCAAGGTGGGGAATTTGTAGCGCTGCTCACAACCAATACCAAACACAGCCAGTGTCATCAAAACAAGAGGGAGTTCACCTTTCACACAGCATCATACCTGTATTCGGAGTTTCGCTAATCGAACGACTAGCAGGGGTATCATCCCTGAACATCTTAGGAATAAGATCGGAGATAGCAAAGATGTGAATTGAACCAGCCTCTTGGCCCGTACTCTCAGCAATACAAAGTTTGGGTCAGGACAGGAAAATCGTCAACATGATAACAGGCTGGGCAGTACACTGACCATAGGCGAGTTTATCCAAACGCCGTCAATTTTTCCACCTCTTGCATATCGCTCCAATTCACCATTTTTGAGAATATCCCGTGCAAGGATTACCCTCTAGGTAGAGGAGAACTTGATAGCTATGAACGAGACATAGTAGAAATGTCCAGAATGTTCATCGTTATGAGTACCATAAAACCTTCTCAGATCAAGCAGCAGTCATTTTGCAGACGAAGAACTCGATAGTTGATTGGACTATGCGAGATGACAAGATATTCAATAACATTCCGCTGGTCTTCGTGCCATCAGAGGATCTCTCGGTGATAGTGTCAGCCATGCCACCAGCTTCTGTCACCTGAATTTGAATAACAGCCCTAACGGGTCCCATAGCTACAGAAACTTCCACATTGGTATCTCAAAACATGAACGGACACGGATGTCAAACCCCTCAGTCCTTTTCCCCAAGGTGCGACATAAAAGGTGTCACAAAGCAAATTGACATTATCCGTATACTTACCCCAGCAACACTGATGCGTCAACTGATCCACAGATCAAAATATCTCCGGCTGGGACACCTGTAAACCCGAAACAACCAGACATACCCGACTGTATGTTTGCACAATCTCTGAACCTTTCTTGTTATCTACCCCCCATTGAGTCCGAACGTTCACACATCCAGATATGATCCTCTGATAGTCATCGGTAATTTATTGGGATCAGGTATGCGATCTGATCTATTGCAGACGTTATGGTAGTATGTTACTTTGTGGTCATGTGCGGCATGGCATCTTATTATTTTCATGGCCATGTGCGGTATGGCATTGTGTTTATTTCGCGACCATATACCATATGGCATTGAATTAGTTGTTTGTGGTCATGTGCGGTGTGATATGATTCTATTTGCAGTTAGGCATATACCATTTCGTGGCCATGTGTGGTATCTGATGGCTCATTGTAGCATGTAGCTACATCAGGACCTCATTATAGCTACATCACGAGTATTATTATATGAGAGAAAAGGCGATATTCATTCTTGTTTAGAACGCGCATTTCATCCAGTAATTCATCAGTGACTTTGCTTTCCTGTTCTCATCGGATTATGGAATCCAATATCATCAGACAACTTATCATTCCGACTAGTCATACCATCTTAACTATATACCGGGTAATTGTTATTATTGCTACTGTTATAATTTTCCATGCTGACTGTGTGGTCTTAATTTTGGAGGTCAGCTTTACATAGTTCCGTTTCACATTGCTTGCGCAAGCCCAACAACTAGTACAGTTGGGGTACCCTGGCCGACCGTTCATGGGTGCCACCCCTGCAGCCAGGAGGCATCCTAACCTGTCTTCGCCTCTGAACTCCAGCGACAATGTATGATTTATTTGGCGTATTGGAAGTCAGCCCCCTATATCTCAATATTAATATGTCAATATAAAGAAAGTATCTTTATTGTTGGTTTTCTTACATGAATAAAACATTTAACTTGTTGGTAGTGGTATATACAGCAATGACCCACAACACTAAACCTAACTCTAAACTTCCCAGCCTTCCTGTTCAATTTTATACTGTTTTATTTTTTCGTTCCACAATCCCACCACCACCACCAGCAACGGGAGTCCGCTCAATATTGGAGGAAAAACAGACTTGTTTCTCTTTTCCTAAAATAATTATTATTGACGAATTACTATACTGACCGCACCAGGACAACATCTCCATGCTTGACTGGGTAGCCCTGCGACTGGTACAGTTATGATACAGTAGGTGGCCGTTCAGGGTTACCACCCCTGCAGTCAGGATGCATCATGACCCGCCTTGGCCCTGAACACCAGCGACGATGTATGATATACATGTATTTAGCGCAGGATTAGAGGTACGAAGAGTAAACCCCCATATCCCAATAATAATATGTGATTATGAAAAAACAAATGTCTTTACATGTATCATTGTTGCTGGTGTTGCGTAAATATTTTCTGGGGTTATTTGCATATAGTATCACGCATTAGTCTCTCCGTCACCTAAATATTCCACTTGTGAAAGTCTCAGATACTACATATCTTTCGTTTGGGCAATTTCTTTCATACAGCACTCGCTCAAGCAGCCCCAAAATCACAGTTTTAATTTAGGCTACATTCAGTTATAAAATATTTCCTCTCGACACAAGAGCAGTTGCATACTAGGGGCCCACACCCGACGCTCCAGGACAACACACCCTGATAGTGCGGGATGTAAGGCATAAAAGGGACTGTTTGGTTCAGATTTTTCCAAAAGCACCAAATTTTGCCCACATGTCGGCCATACAATACCTTTTCGATTTCTGACGGGCGCCAAGGTAGTCGCCCCCTGGGACCGCCATATTGGCGAAATTCATTATGGCCGCCATCCGGGTTAGAGGTCAATTGTGTTTAAAACAACAAAATGGCTAGAATCATAAATAATACAACTTTTTAGTGGTTATCGGTGTCGGGGAATCTGATTTTGATCTTATTTCAACGATTTGAGGTCAAGGTCACCCTAAACGTCATTTTGGGGTCAAATTCGTCATTTTTAGTGTTTTTTAGTCGTGATATACAAACTAACTCATTTTATCGATTTTCGGGGTTGAGTAACCCGAATCTGGCCATGTTTTGACAATCTGAGGCAATATTGCATGTGAGGTTCACGACAGAGGTCACCCGAAACAGAGATCAAGCAGAGGTCAATTATAGGAAACACCAAAAGGGCTAGAATCACAAATAACACCATAGGGCTTCGTGGCATCGGAGAATTAAATTCTGACTTTATTTTGACGATTTGAGGTCATGGTCACCTCATTTGAGAATTAAAGGTCAAAGATCAACAGTTGCTAATAAAAAACAATCGAAACAAGATTATTCAGGAACAAATGTTACTAAAATACTTCGAAGATGATATCTGCTGACAAAATGCTATAACTATGCCACTACGTGCATTTAAATGTTCAAAATACAAAACAAAGACCGCTTAAGCAACAGTATACCAATGATTACTTTTACTACCTATGCCTTCTGGCTTGCGCTCTATGATGCCAGCAATAAATAATACTTGTCATCACCGCCCTCGTTATTAACGCACCCGCCTTCGCATTTGCAGAGGGTCGTGTATCGGACATCGGCACAGTTGCATTTGCACCTTCCCGTGCATGCCTTGAGTCGGCCGCAGTGCATGAGAATAGCATATGCCATAGAAGTGTCGCTGAGAGTGGTCCATAGCGGTTGCCATG
Source organism: Hanleya hanleyi (assembly GCA_036873755.1). NCBI lineage: Eukaryota > Metazoa > Mollusca > Polyplacophora > Lepidopleurida > Hanleyidae > Hanleya > Hanleya hanleyi. The sequence goes on from JAVTVY010008529.1 coordinate 41,891, forward strand.
TACTGGTGCAATCTTTGTGCCAGCTCCACTCACTGAAGTCAGGGATTTCCTGCTGGAGTCAGGGACTCCAGTAGAAACTCGCTTGCAGTAGCGCTCGCTTCACATGCTGCAACAGCGCGGCTTGGGAGGTGGGATGTTTTTTCCAGCGATCTGGTTGCAGTGGTGAAGAGGTGATGCTTGGCCTCATTGATACCGGCTGCACCACATCCCTTGTTGTACATTAGTACGATGAAGCGTTCTATAAGCTCCATATGCACGGACTCGAGAGTGTCGGGATCATGCGTGAGAGCCACTAGTGTGTCGGTGGGGTCCAATATGCTTGTACAGGCTGCCCAGGCGGTTTTTTTGCCACATACAAAAAACTGTGAAGTCGTCCGGCACCTCGCTAAGCTGTGAAAGAGAGGTAGAGCCACGGACTTTGACGGGCTAAGATCGGAACAGATGGTTTGGACTGGAATGCCACAATACTTTTTCCGGAACCCCTAAAATCCCGAAGTATGAATGGATCAGCGGCTTCTTAAAAAATGTTAACAAAAAGGAGCCGTTCTCATTCATCAGCACACAGATCTCCAAGACGGACATGAGCGGAAAGCTCCTTCTGTGTACCCGTTTTGAGTCCGTGTTCTTCAACAGGCGTTGTGACCTCACAATACTTCAACCGTGCAACCATTCCGAGGCGGACACCAGGGTCCTCCTGCATCTAGCACATGCCACGGAGGAGGGTCATACAACAGCATATGTTCGCACGATGGACAGCGATGTCCGGTCTTTGGAGACCCTCGGTCTATCGGAACTCTTGGTGGGCTTCGGTACTGGAAAAAAAATATTGTGACATTCCAGTCCATACCATTTGCTTCGATCTCGGTCCGTCAAATCCTTGGCACTACCCCTCTTCCACAGCCTTACTGGGTGCGACCCGACTTCACATTTTCTTGAGAGCGCAAGCCAGGAGGTATAGGTACTAATAATCATTGGTATATTGTTGCTAAAGCGGTCTTTGTATTGTATGTCGAACATTTAAATACACATAGCGGCGTAGCGGCATAGTTATAGCATTTTGTCAGCAGATGTCATCTCCGAAGTATTTTAATAAAATTTGTTCCTGAATAATCTTCGATCGATTGTTCTTAGTGGTAACTGTTGATCTTTGACCTTTGAACTCAAAATGGTGTGACCTCAAATCTTCAAACTAAGATCAGAATCGGAGAATGCCACAAATTTCTATGATATTATTTGTGGTTCTTTTGGTTTATACCTACAATTGACCTCTGGTTCGGATGACCTCTATCGCGACTCTCAAATGAAATATTGCCCCGAATCGCCAAAATAAGGCCAGATTCGGGTTACTCAACCCTGGAAACCAATAGAATGAGGCAGTTTATATATCTTGCCCCAAAACCACTGATAATGGCGAATTTGTCCCCAAAATGACCTTTAGGGTGACCTTGAAGGGTGACCTCGACCTCAAATCGTTGAAATAAGATCACAATTAGATTCTCCGACCCCCAAAACCACTAAAAAGTGTTTTATTCATATTTCTAACCCTTTTAGTCATTTAATTACGATTGACCTCTAACCCGGGTGGCGACCATAATGAATTTCGCCAATATGGCGGCCCTAGGGGACGCCCGTCTTGACGCCCGTCAAAAATCGAAATAGTATAGTATGGACGACATATGGCCAAATTTGGTGCTTTTGGAAGAATGTGAACCAAAAAATCCCTAACAGCCCTGACTATGACTAACAGGACACATTCTGCGCTCACACAAGGATCAATCATTCCACGGAACTTTGGTCCGAGGTAGGTCAAGCCCCCACGGAAACGTCTGCTCGAGTCATCTTCCTTCACGTCATCACGTGACTTTATGCTAAAGTATAGCTGATGAGTGGCTTTTGCCAAATGTTATGGTTTTATATGTTTGAGGAATGAATGAATAAATTGTTATTATTTATCTATCCAAATTCGGTCTTCGTTTTAGTTGGTCATGCACAGCAGTAGAGATCCTATTTTCAGTGGAAGTTGACATCAGAAATATCTGGTTTTCTAGAGCATGGTGGTTTGGTGGAGTATACGGAAAAGGTATTCTGCAAAAATGTGTTCAATTGAAATTTCTGCGAATAATATTGCATCTAGAGTATATCGATCCGATGTTTTTTTTTATTTACAGCCGAATATTTGAAGGCGTGGAAAGCAACAGCAAACAGATATGGAAATATCAAATGTATTTTTTCATGAAAGAGTATTCAGCCAAGTCATGTTTGCCAACACCGCTCAACATTATATGGGATATTATCCTCATCGCTAAACAGTTACCCAAGGTCTTGAGTTGTTCACAAACAAAATCTGGTGAGTGTTATTCGCAATGTTTCCATTACGTATCCATCACCAACGTGGAGACTGATTTGTCTTTGCCCGGGTGGGAGAAAATGATTCACTGCTTTCATATTTTAGTGCCCGTTGTCTATGCATCAACTGCCGAACTCTGATCTACAGCAGCCTCTGGTCATCTAAGGCACTAGCTTATGATCTTCCTATTATTGACGCGCAGATTCTATTGTGGGACGACGGCGGAATATTGAATTACAACACATATAAGGGAAGCGGAAAGAGGTGCCGACATACTGGCAGAGTCACATGACTTCACAGTATGGTCTTCCGGTTAACCTATTCTAAAGCACATACCAAAAATCGATTCGTGATATATGTTGTATCTCAGGTACGCTTTCATTGTACCTGTTCATGTGGTAACTTGGATGACATGACCACACGGCCCCTAGCACCGGCATAATGTCGGATCTGACGCCTAGAATATATTAGGCCTACATTCTGTATATTATATTATATTATAGGGGGAAAAGTGGTGTGGCGTGTACACTGGAAACATCCTCTAGCTGTTACATGTGAACGTGATTTTAACAATACTGCACAAAAATCTGTTTCGTGCTGATTTGTATCCATGTAAATTGGGCATTGAAACCCTCCGTCTACTCTGTTTGACGTTACAATTGTCTGGTTATTGCATATGGCTTCTTGAACCAAAACTAATGTCATATGGTCAATGTCACAATGTCTGCGGTGCCGGTACATCGAAATATTATTCAAAGTGTCATAATTTAGATATATTAAAAATCCGTGTTAAAATACATACGAAAACGGCAGAAACAGACAAAAGCGCGTTTTAAATGTCCGTTGACGGATGCTTTTAAATCACGTTTGGCTATGGGCATTGAAATCTTAAATTTTGGTTATATTTTTCTGTATGATTTACATATATTTGTTCAGTATTATTTTTGCATCGAAAAAATAAAGCAAGAGATTTTTGCAGGTAAACACCTAACCAACAATATTTCAACTGATAAGCGCCACATGCAGTTTTGATTTTTACGTATGTGTTACAGGTTCGACTAAAGCAGAGAAGACACCTCGAATCAGAAGTATGGAACTTCAGATCAGAAGCCGGGTCATCCATCAAAATGCCAGTATAGACGTTTCTTCCGTCGAAAACAATATCCAAATACTACGACAAAGGTTCGATTACCATTTAATCTCCATAATGACGTATACATATATACAAATCCGGGAATATCCCAGTAGTCAAGTAGGAAAGTAGTCAAGTTAAATAAATTATTCGTGTTTGATATTTTTATCTCATCTGGGATCGAGCTCATATGAGGATATCATGAATTGCTAGTGGATGGGGGTGGTTTGGCTCGACAAAAAGTCACAGCTACAGTCGTGCTAAAAATTCGATTCAATAGCTTGGTGATGTTGTCAAAATGTTTTCTTATGTGGTAACATTAGATTCAACAATATCTATTGGAAGAATGGATCTCTTTGTACCGTCACCTTATAACGCGTGATTCCCTAATCAATAACTTACTTGAAGAAAATGATATGATTTCAGCATAAGACTGGTACTACATTCCTGAATTCGTATTCCATCATAATGACTGATCAGATCTTAATAAAATTAATATACTGAGGGTATCAACTTGAAAACTACTTATTCATACAAATGCTCTTAGGTTTATCATCAAGTAAACCGGACGTTTCAGACCAGACAGATGACGATTATTATTATAGCATTTCATGCCAAGTGATACCCTGGATATGTCATGTGTATTTTTTAACTGACATACAGAATAGCCAAACCCAACACTCGCATCCACAAAAAATCTTGGAGAGCACTTCGGTATATTATTGTATATTACGGAGGCGAATTCTAGTGAATTATTGCGGGTGGTGTACGTATACACAGTTCATTCAATACCCAATATGAGATTTTTTATATCGTCTTTTCCAGTATTAAGGACC